>JACXGK010001464.1:0-61648 GCA_016801125.1 Novumbra hubbsi | reverse complement strand
GCTCCCTGATGGAAGCCGTGGCAGAGAAGACAACCAGGCCAACTGCCAGGGGCTAAAGCCAGTTAGCCACTGAGTTCATTAATACGCGTTCCTAAGAGGCCCGGTTCTAACTGTCAACTGCCTTCAGAAGGAACCAAGCATCCCCAGCGGAGCTGAGAACGGCTAACGCGAGCATCGCACAAACCCAATTATTTTCACGGCCAGCGGCATTCTATTGTTTGCAGATGGCCTTATCTTCGTTTCACACGCTCCCTCTTCCCTTTGACTTGGATGATCATCATTCGAGCGCCCTGAGGGTTGGGGTGTGAGGGAGGGGACGGTGCGATCAGCCAAGTTTAAGATGCCACGCGTCTTCAGAAGACAAACTATTTAGGTCATATGGTGCTATTTAGGATGCAGGCAGCGTCGCAAGGGTTGTTAATGATAGTCACCTCGCGCACCGAGCTCAGCAAGCATCTACCCCGCTGTGTGTCCCAGGTGTACCTGGAGAGGCTGCTGACGTACGCAGAGATACACATTGGCCCAGGGAACTGGAAGCGCATGGTCCTGGGAGCCATCCTACTGGCCTCCAAGGTGTGGGACGACCAGGCCGTGTGGAACGTAGACTACTGCCAGATCCTGAAGGACATCACCGTGGAGGACATGTGAGTTCATACATGCATAGAGGGCGTAGATACGTAAAATGCACACATACAGTCCATACAGGCATCTAATGTGAATGTCGACAGAGGTGACTCGTCTGCCAGCTAATTTTAGCTGACCTCTTTTGCTTCTGGCATATTTTGAATGTCCGGTTTCACCCCTCGCATTT
This sequence comes from Novumbra hubbsi, assembly GCA_016801125.1. Classification (NCBI taxonomy): domain Eukaryota; kingdom Metazoa; phylum Chordata; class Actinopteri; order Esociformes; family Umbridae; genus Novumbra; species Novumbra hubbsi. The sequence goes on along the minus strand of JACXGK010001464.1, from coordinate 60,837 downwards.
GAAAGTAGGTTACACCATTTCGCTAGCTTCGGGCTTGTCGTAAAAAAAAACAACACAAATTATTTTCTCTCAACAGGAACGAATTGGAGCGGCAATTCCTGGAGCTTTTGCAGTTCAACATCAACGTTCCGTCGAGTGTCTATGCCAAGTATTACTTTGACCTACGCTCGCTGTCGGAGACAAACAGCCTGAGCTTCCCTCTGGAACCTCTGAGCCGAGAGAAAGCCCAAAGACTAGAGGTGAGGCCGCACAACATGAAGCTGTTTATCCGTAATCACAAAGACTTCTAAAGACTTTCAACACCGGCAGCAGTCACAAAGTCATGTATACAGTATCCTAGCAAAGCTCCTGATAAAGCAGACCGGCTGGGATACTGTAAAGCACAATCACCAACAACTGCTGGCAATAAAGGGCCTTTATGACTCTATTTGTTAGGTTAACTCATGGCTGTGGGACATCTTTGGTTCAGCAAGTAGACCATGTCTTCTAGCCAGTGTCGGTGAGGCAGTAACCGTTTGTTGTTCCGCCAGGCCATCTCCAGGCTGTGTGACGACAAGTACAAGGACGCCCGACGAGCAGGCAAGAAGCGCTCGGCAAGCGTGGACAATCTGGTCGGGGTGAGATGGGTCCCGGCCATCCTCTCCTAACCTCCAGTGCCAGGTCTGGGGCGAGCCAAGGGGTGCCCAGTCTCCACCCCAAACGGTGGCCCATTCACTACGTAGCTGCCATGTCAGGAAGAGGGCCTTTTCAACAGTGATGAGCCCTGGCTCAAAAAAAGTGCACTGTAAAAGGAATTGGGGACAATTTGGAGGACCAACGTTTCCTCTACCTGGATATACAGACAGACAAATGGATCATGTCTCTGTCACAGCCATAAAGATGCCTTAACAGTGCCTCTGGAAGAAACGGGTAGTTCTTATACTGTTCCACGTTGGAGAAATCAGAGCTTCTTCGTTGCTATTCACCAATAAAGGTAGGCAGTAACAAATAACAGTGTGTATTAAAAGAGAACAGCCAAGCGACCTCCTGTGACATCAAAGCGTCACAGTGACTTTTATATTTCACTAATTCAGCAGACTGCACTGGAAGAGGTGGCGTCAACACTAAAGCCAAGTAGGACATATTCAACACTGAGCGGAAAGAGATGCACTTGGTCCAAAATTAAGTGTTCTGCTGCGTCATGCGCAAATGAATCGGACCATGTTTCTGCACTGTCCAAGCTGGTGTGAAAGGACACTCAGCTGGTTCACTTTGAAGATGTTTTTTGGGCTTTCTGTGACCAGTTCTTTTCTTTATTTTGTGTTCAATTAGACATTTGTACTGCTACACTGCTAAACCCAACCACGTAAACCCAGGTAAACCAATAACACCAAGCATAACAGTAAGACCAGGTACTGTATACCAGTAAGACCAGGCACTGTATACCAGTAAGACCAGGTACTGTATACCAGTAAACCAGGTATACCAGTAAAACAGTAAGAACAGGTATAACAGTAAGACCAGGTACATGTTTAACAGTAAGACCAGGTACTGTATACCAGTAAGACCAGGCACTGTATACCAGTAAGACCAGGCACTGTATACCAGTAAGACCAGGTACTGTATACCAGTAAACCAGGTATACCAGTAAAACAGTAAGAACAGGTATAACAGTAAGACCAGGTACATGTTTAACAGTAAGACCAGGTACTGTATACCAGTAAACCAGGTATACCAGTAAAACAGTAAGAACAGGTATAACAGTAAGACCAGGTACATGTTTAACAGTAAGACCAGGTACTGTATACCAGTAAGACCAGGTATAACAGTAAGACCAGGTACATGTATACCAGTATGACCAAGTAGAAACGTAAGACCAAGTAGAAGTAAGACCAGGTGTAACACTAAGACTAGTTATAACACTATGACCAGGTATAACAGAATTCTAGCTACGGCAGGTCTTTCGAACCCATGCCTACTTTCACATTCCATAAGAATTTTCTGTGCAACTCAAATGGTACCATATTCCTAATCTTAAAGTTAATTAAAGTGAATTAAAGTATTATATAATTGCATCAGATGCTCGATTAAGTCCTGAGGGTGATACAAATAGTTTTCCAATAAACAAATACAAATTGTTATCAAATGCAAGCACCTGCAAAGACATGTTTTGTCATAATAACCAATGAGAGATGCATGCCGGAACAAGTTTGTTGTAAGTGGTCTCATCCCACATATATATCCTTTCAAAAGATGATTATTATCCCTATATTGTGCAATACCTTTGAACAAAATGAGTGCAGTATTTAGGGAATAGGGTGCCATTTGGGACACATGTTAGTTTGGTAAAATGTTTCTATATTCCGTTTTTTTTTTATTAACTAGGACCTTTATAACTGCCCCTGCATTTTCCACTAGAAGATTTTTCCACAAAAACAAAGACGTTGAAAACATTTAAACTTGTTTGGATTTGTGTTTTTTTGTATCAAGACGTTTTAAGATAATGTTTATTTTGACTTTAAGAAGAAATACCTGAACCCTGAGCCAAGTTGAATATAAAATTGCTTCTCTTTAAAATATGTTTTGTTTTAAATGTTAAAATCTTTAAAGGTTGGTGATCAGCTTTTATTGTTTGTGTTTTTATAATTTATCAAAGAAACCCTACTGAAAGACTATAATTATAGGAATTGTTTTGCAATTCAACTTTGTACAGTGTATGAAACAAGTATTAAAGTAATGATTAAATCATTAACTTAATTGTGAAATGGTTGTGTTTATTAACGTTTATATTAAAATAAAATGACTTCTTTTGTTATTTGTTTTTGACTAAAACCTTTTCAAAAGTTTAACATTTAAAAGTACTAACAACACCCAAAGGATTTCACAAGAAATGTATTATGTTTGAAATAAGGAGTCTTTGACAATGGTCTGTAGCTAACAATGTTAAGTGCTTTTCACACATTTTTAGGCACGTTACTGAAAACCTTTTGCAGCACAATCGAACTGTGTGATGCTGTAACTATTAATTCAGCACCGAAAAAAATGTCCATATATAATAAAAGTTCTGAAACAGCTATTTATGTTTCTTTTCATTATGTGAGTGGTCTTTTATTAGGAGCACTTTCTGAATGTACTGTTATCGTCAGTTTTGCTGATCACTAAATCATCCCATTACCGTTGTATACCTCTAGCTGAAGTGAAAATATTAGCTTGTTAGCTATTGGCTAGCAGGAGGGACAAATGCTTTACTGTCAAATGTCCAATGTGTAGCAGCTCTTGTCCTGACATGACCATTAAAATAGCCTCATGGACCAATAGTCTCGTGTTACTCAACCCCCCACACCTCCAAAATAGCACCCTATGTGGTAGTGCACTACTATTGACCACAGACCATAGGTCTCTGGTAAAAAGTAGTGTACTACATTAAGAGTAGGCCCCCGTTTCGTCTTCCACCAAGACTTGTCAGTGACTCTGCTAATCCCCAAATGAACGTGAGCAAGCATGAGGTTCAGTAGCGCATCCATTTGAGCACAAAGCTGAAGTTAGCGTTATTGTCAAATTCAACCGTCAATTTTCTTAACATTCAGTGTGCTTGTTTGAGTTCATGTCTACACCCAGCCAGTTGTCTTGGCTCAATGCATTATGTAAAAGTATTCTAGCAATGCTTTGATGGTAACATGATTTGGGATGCGATAAGAATAGCTCCCAGAGAAGACTCTGGTGTCTTGTCAGTCATGAAGCTGTTCTGTTTATAACACAGAGCAAGACACGACAGCTATAGGGAATATCTCAATACGCCTTGCGTCCTCTCCTCGGCCCTCGGCTCCTTCTCAAAACCCACTAGATAAGATAGTCAAAGATCCCGCCCAACTGACCGTCTCGTCCAATGGATTTTGAGGAGACAAAGGGAAAGGTGGCGAGGAGTAGATTGAGATGTTCTCGTAGTCTGGTGGACAAACATTCACGCCCGCCCTGGCAAACAGGGAAATATGCCGGAGCCATTTCTCTACATGGTTCTCGGTTTTGAATTAAATTGGATTGATTGGACTAACATGGACCCTTTCTGAGTAATCTGAATTGGATCAAGATCTCAGTTTCTGTGTGGGATGAGCTACTTGTGTTCAGTATGGAAAAGATGGGCCTAATGGAAATACTATTTGTGACTTACAACCACAACGTCACTTTCATGGGTATGCTTTCTTTTCTTCTTGACTGCATTCACATTGGCAGACCAGTTATTCTAATCATTTTGCTCCACTGTGTTGTGGTTGACCATATCAGCACCTAAAACAAATTTGTGATGTGAAAAGAGTAGATATTTAGTTCATATGGACTCCCTATATATTGCACTGGCAACTATTTACAGGGCCCACACTTAAAAATGCACGATGGGAGTGGCCAAAACGACTGATCGGCCAAAAAGTCTGTCCAAATCTGAATTGTAGTAACTGTGTCAACGCCGCTTTTTTGACCCACTGAAACAGATTTAAGTTCTGCCCATGGCGTTCTCTCCGTGGCTTTAATACTTATTCCTTTGTTGGTTCTTCCGTTCCCCGTGCGTGCTTTGGGATGTTTCACTGACGCCCTGTTCTCTCAGGGAAGACCTGGCTGATCCTGACACTGGTCCTGAGGCTGTTCGTCCTGCTGTTCTCCGGCTACCCACTCTTCCAGGACGAACAGGAGCGCTTCGCCTGCAACACCATTCAGCCGGGCTGCACCAACGTCTGCTTCGACCGCTTCGCTCCCCTCTCCCTCTTCCGCTTCTGGCTGTTCCAACTCACCGTGCTCTTCCTCCCGCACATCGTGTTCGTCGCTTATATTACCCATAAACTATCGTCGACCTTTCACGTCTTTGGCAGCGGAGGCCGGGCCGTCCCCGCGTTCGTTCCACCTCGACGGGCTCTGACGAAAAGGGCCCCTAACTTTTCCTCCGCGTACCTGTTGGACTTGGCCCTGCGTATTTTACTGGAGGCGGCGTTTGCTGCAGGCCAGTACTACCTCTACGGCTTTACGGTCCCTAGGAGCTTCCAGTGCTACGAGTCCCCCTGTACCTCCATGGTGGAGTGCTATGTGGCGAGGCCCACGGAGAAGACCGTCATGCTCAACTTCACGCTGGCCGCCGCCTCCCTGTCGCTCCTGGTGTGCCTGTCGGACCTGCCGTGCTCCGTGCGGCGTGTGGCCACGCGGGGGAGGAGGTGGGAGGAGCCCGGAGGGGAGCCGAAGAACGGGGGAGGCCTGTTGGCGAACGGGAGGGTCGGGGAGGACATGGAGGTCCTGTACGACCAGTACCACACCACCCCCAAGGCGGTCCTGAAGCATGGGCCGAGTCACACCGACAAACCCGCACCCAACTATTACCCCAACGGGGACGTGTCGCACGGACGGGTGCGGATAAACAACGACACCCGCGTGGGGTCGGGCGCCCCGAACCCGCTGGGGAGCCGGCCGCCATGGAGGGACGCGAAGGGGGATCCTCCTGGGCCTGTGGGGGCCTCGTCGAGCGTTCGCTTGGTCCGACCCAACGCCTCGCGCACATCTTCCTTCCCCGGACCCCGGCGGGCAGAGCCAGACCCGGCGTCTGCGTTGCGGCTGTCTACCCCCTCGCCGCTGTACAGCGCTCAGAGGCACCGGCGCCACACGCTGGTGGACACAGCGCTTCTGGAGCAGCGCTCTGATAGCGTCGAGTCCCGGGACAGGCTCCAGGAAGAAATGAACATGCAGGAAGTGGGGGTTCGGGGGTCCTCCAGTTCCTCCTCTGATTCTTCCTCCTCATCAGATCCTGAATAAGTTTTTTGTTGCCAATTTTTAGCAACAGTACAGTAATGTGCAAGTCTTTTTTTACATCCCTTTTTCTGGACAGTATATATTTTCTCATAAAACCCCAATACATATAAATACAATAAAAAAGTTGTAAACTTGTTACAAAACCAGTGTTGTTATTGATATCTTTTGGCCAGACAGTTGGCCAGTGAAGAAATAACTTTGACAAACAAATGGCCATCTTTGACTGAACTGTAGAAACTTCTTTCTGCATGATTATGACTCCAAATGCTGCAAAGAAAATCTAATCTAATTGGAGCAGAAATCTGCAGGTGAAACACGTAAGTATTAGGTTGGCCAGAACATAAACATCATTGAAGCTGTGGGACCACTTGGACTGGGGAAACAACAAAAGGGACTAAAGAGGGCCAGTCAAAAGGAAAGATGCAAATCCTACAAAAAGCTTGGAAGAATTGGACTACTCGAAAACAGGACAGTATACCAAACTGAATTGTCTTCATTTTGCATTCTAAGGTAGGTCAGAGTAAAATAATGATTTCAAAAACACACATTCTTATTGTACTCATGTGTCTTTGTGTTTACTTAACTATAATGTTAACAATGCAATACGGTGTTTGTTTGAACAAATGATCAGATTACTGGCTTTAAAACATGTCTGAGATGATCAAAGTCTTGTAGTTCTGTGCTAGGCATTAACGCAGCACAGGCAAAGCTGTTTTCTTCCAGAGTGCCTGTGAACACATTGTGTGTGGCGTTGTTCGTGTTAGCTAACACAGTAAGAATGAAAGATTCAAACAAGGCTAGTTAGGTGACCTTGAACCACAATGCCTGCCACAGCTGTTGCTCAAATCCGCACCATTTGGTTCAAATGTTCACCAATAGACTGACTGGGCCAAATCCAACCGAAGTCCAGACTCATTCAACAATAGAGGGTAGCAAAGGAACATCAGCTTTTTCTCTACTCTGGCATTCAGAAATAGACATCCTCTCCTAGAACATCTCAGTCGGGAACAAGGTTGAACTGACAAGTTTTCAGTTCAACCTTGAAACATTGCAGCACACAATGGTAAATGTTCACATAAGGCATTTAAAAACAAGCTGTGATAACCACACCCCCCTCCACGGGCACATTACAGAATAAAAGGTGCTACTTGTACGGAAGAAGGAACAAAAAGAACTCTTCATCCCCCCATCAATAACAATCCTAAACAGGCTCTGATTACCTGGCATGTACATTATTTTTGTGTGTGAGCTGTTTTATTACTATTTTTAAGCATTCTTTGTCAAAATAATGTACAAAGCCTTCGTACTTAAGTCTAATTCCAAAAATATCCCTAGGCCAGGGGTGGGCAAACTACGGCCCGAGGGCCAAATGCGGCCCGTGAGGCTGTCCCATCCGGCCCCCGGAATGTAATAAAATTATTTTGGGGGGAATTAAAAAACCAACTCACCAGCCCATTCTTATACATCTGAGTCAGAATTTTAACTATTTACACCTTGTATGGGATCAACTGTACATATTTAATGTATGTTTTAACTTTTGCCCTTTTCTGGCCTCCAAATCAATTATGATTAACAAATTACAAAAACAAATGTGGCCCTCCATTTCATTTCAAAATCCTGATGTGGCCCCCGAGCCAAAATATTTGCCCACCCCTGCCCTAGGCACAACACCCCCTGAGCCTGGAATAAACACGATCCACTTGCTTGTTGGACTTGTGGAAGTTTCATATGTTGATAACGCCTGCCTGTCTCAGATCTCCACAACAGCATATGTAAGCCATTAGTGTCTAATCTACGGGTCCGTTTGAGATTGGGTCACTATAGCTATTGTTTTTGCATGCACTCTTGATTTTGGAATGTAGGCCTTTTAACTTAATAAAAATGACTAAAATGCAAGCAATAATTATCAAGCATTGATTGACAAATATTATCTGTTTCAAAGTGATTGCTAATACAATTAAACATTTTACACATTGTGTTGTCAACAATTGCCTTATTGTAAATCAGCTATAGCCACAACTGATGGAGAATTCTCCAAAACAGTAATCAGCATTGTCACATACTCCCTCTAGTGGTAGATATATGAAAGTGCAGATTACGAGCAAGGACATAAATCAGATATGAGAAATGTTTCATTTTCCCTTGACATATTCATTTTTATTTAAAATTGAGCTATTTCCAATCACTCTTATTTTGTAAGCATGTTGGGGTTTTCCATATGAAATACTACAGCAGTGAACATAAGCTAGTACTCAACCCCTGATCCACTGTTCCGGTATGTTGCAAATGCCACTAATTCCTTATATAGTGCACAACCTTTTACCAAAGCCCTGGTCATTATAAAACAATCCAACCTGCACTTATATCTCATGGGAGAAATAGACTTGAGAATTGAGTCAGAGATTGCTGCGTTGAGCAAAGCAAACATCAGAAAGATTTCAAAAAGATATTGACTGTCAGTCCTTCTCAACTAGCAAACAAATCTATAGGACGATATGCTTGTTGTCCCTAGCGACAGAAAAAAAATCTATTCTCACTCCTTTGATGTTTACGTCAAAGTAAATGTACCGATAAAAAATACAACAAAATTCACTGCACCATTCCCAGCAGCAAGCATACTTAGTAATATTAGCCGGTGGATGCAGTAACAAACGTAGCAAATCCTTTTGCAACCGAAGATTAAAACAAGCGTTTGTTACAGGAGCAAAGTCTGTTAGCATCTTTTTTTTCTCCAGTGTGTTTTATTACGTTTCCTGACTAGTGAATGAGATACAAAGCCCCTTCTGCAGTTGTCCCAAAGTGCTTATGCAGATACTCATAAAACCTGAAAGAGCCAGGATTAAGATGTTGAAGCACAGCGGCTGAAAAGGTTGAAACTAGCCTAGAGAGTTTGGATGGTGTCTAGTCTTCTTCTGGCTGTGGCTGTACTGGGTGGAGATTATACCAATAATAACCTTTAAAGGCCACGTCTTTCCTCCATATATTTTGGGTTAAGATGACCTGCGGTTTAATACCTACTGGTTGGAAGTGGTGGGCTGTGGGCGGCAATAGCTGGAATATTCAGCCAGGATCTAGATCAGGAACCAGGTAGTCTTGATGTGTGGTCCAGAGGCTTATGGTCCTACTGAGATTCAACCATATGCCAGAGAAATTGCAGGGATGTAAGGATTCCGTTCCGATGAGCGAAGGGTTTGGATCCACACGCGCGACTCCTGGAATTGCGTTGACAACAATGAGTTGGTGTAGTAAACCTCAGAGTTCAGAACGGTGGATATAGTTGTGTGCTCAAACCACTGAGCAGTCTCAATATTCGAGAGTGGGTAAGGATCTAAATATAACGATCGTGAAGGACAAAGGCTGGGAAGCCCAAAAAGACTAAGTTGAAACGTAGGAGTCTGATAACTAATACGAGCAGCAGTGTCTGCATAGTATTGTGTTTCAATCGACACTGAGGGGAGACCAAACAGGAACTTAAACAGGGCAGGTGAGTAGGAGATGAGGGACAGGTGTGAGTAGTTGAACGTGTGATTGGTGACTGGGTGATTGGCGACGGTGATGGGCACATCGCCCATAGGCCACTAGATGGGGTGGTAGAGCTAGAACCCAGTCCAGACAGGGTGGAACCCTGACAAGGGAGTGTTCGAAAGATCCAACAGGATACCAGATTTGACAGTATAACTTTCACCAGATAGTAATGACTGACTGTTCACCTTTACGCTCTGGGACCAGACCTCACTCAATAATACTCAAATTAAGTGTTCAATATGAACATTAAAGGTTAAGACGGAGCGTTTTCACACAACAAATTGTGTTTGTTTGCTTGGTTAAAGTTCCACCACCAGCAGGATGCACATTGAAAAAATGAATTCCACAACATGAATTGTTTAATGTTAACTAGGTTGCCAAGCTAGTTAGTTGAAATCTAGTACATATTGCCCCTGTAAGAGTCTTTTGAGGGGAATCTAAATCGAAAAACTGACTGTGCTAGAGGCATATCCCATCTAACAGACCACTGGTTAACAGTCTGGATGGTGTCCTCAGCAGGTTAGGCTTGACTCTTTTTGTCGGTGAGTTCAAGAAAGTGACAGTTATGTTGTTTCAATTGTATCATCTGTGAATTACAGGCAGATCTTATACATTCTCGGTTTCACGAAAACAAAAGTAATGTAGTTACAGTCTCATACATGCCCAGTAACACAAAAATGAAAGTAATAGCTATTCATCTTCGTAACTCTCACACTCACGTTTAGTCTAATCTTAACTTGAGTGAAACCCTGACTGAAAATAAAGGTATCTTTTATAAATGGCACCAAATTCCCTATATGGGGCTTTGGTCAATGAGACCTGTTCAAAAGAAGTGCTCAGTTCAGTGAAAAATGTGTCAACTTGAACACAATCACACATTTTTGCAATCCCTAAAATGATTGTGTGTGGTCAGGCTGGGTTCCATCTTGCTTCCCAGGCAAAAATCTACAGATAAAATACTGTCATGAGATCCCCCTCCAGCAGGTTTACTTGTAAGTACTGGAAGGGCCCCCCACCCAGAGGAAATCTATCCATCCCAAATTGAAATATTCACTATAAAGGCAGTAATTGGTTTCCTTGTGTTTATTTAGCAGTACTGGTCAACCACTGTTTAATTATTGATTCAAAGGTATTTCTTGTATTTGTATATTATTTTATGCCCATTAAAAGAATATCATAGATCAGCCCCTTTTCACCTTAGCCTACCTATTGTCAGATTCATTCACTTATAACATTACTTTGTTTCCACATACAGTATGAAGGAGGTTTTCAACTAACATTTCTAACCAGAACAATCGTAGTCTATGGGAATAGCAAGTTCTCTGAGTTGAATCGTATGAGTGACCTATCTTGGGGGATTTACTTTTACTGTTCGTGCCATAACTAAAATAAAATAGTTAAATGCATTGAGTTGGTTCTGTATGAAACAATTTCTGTGTTTACAACCATTACCTCTAAAGGGCGTTTCGCACACATCATGGTTACAGAAATAATGACTAATATAGTAATGTTAAATCTGATTGGAGCTAATTACGGAGACAGTGGTTGTAGTCCAATGCTTACATGTTTTGTGTGTGTGTGTGTGTGTGTGTACATAGCACATCTTAACACTGATTACTATGTACAGGATAGTTAAAAACCTAAAACACGTGATTTGATTATTTGTCCACATGGTGGCGGTGTTATGTCACTGAAGGCTACATAGCCTACCTAACTGAAGTGTTTCTGATGAAGTTCTAGTGACTTAAGTAGTTATCAATATTTATAAAATGCTGAAAAAGTCAGTTGCAATGACCAAACTGTCCCGACAAAATCACGCGGTGACATTCGAGTTTAAAAAAGCAATAAAGTACAAAAAAATCCCTTTTTAGAATATCCAAATCAACATGTTTTTGTATTTGTAAATGCATTTCAATTAATATTACCAAAACACCTCCCCACAGCGTAAGAGTAAGACACGGCCGTTGGAACAAACCTCTCTCTAACACGAGTGTGTTTCCAACAAGCAATAAGTCCTATCTAAATAAGATAAGCCAGGCCAGCTGTTTAAGCGCTTTCAAAGGCCGAGTAAACTGACCACACACTGGGTCGTAATTAGGTCTACCTTTTTACAAGAAAGGCAGAGGAATTGCCCCGTCACCAGTTGGGTGTCGTCGCAAATGTTAAAACGGTTCTTCCTAAGTGCCCTTTGACCAAGTCCCATATGGAACGCATCTAAAGTATAACACTACGCAGTGTGCCATTTTGGACAAAAATGTAGCCTACTGTCCACGCTCATTGTCTGACATCTTCATTATCAACCCCATGGCCTCTTGGCAGAAAGACAAGACAACCACCTAACCCTACTGCAAAGAGTATCTTTAACTCTGCCCCACGCAAGCACACTTCTAATTTCATATGCAGGTCCAGCCAGCTCAGAGGTCTGTGCATGCAGATTCTGACATATTATGAAATCTAAAAACTATTTGTACCAAGTCGGTTTTAATTGGGTGTTAAAGATAAGGCGTTTGGAACATAATTGTCTGGGTTTCAACAGAAAATGGTTTACTCGAACATTGCATTTCCTATATTTTTACCCCGAATCCTCCTCGTGCACCACTAATTGTGTTTGCATCCAAAAAACTGAAAAGTCGGCTAACTTTCCAACAAAACCCTTCTCATATTGTTTTTACAACGTGGTAAAAAAATGCTACCCAAGAATCTAACAGCCAAAGATAAAAGGTGTATGCCGTTTCCAAAAGATAAGTATAAAGTATTTGTGGAATACATTTTTACACTCTTTACACTAACCGAAAACCTATACTTATTGCACAAAGTAGAATATTTCTTTCTTTTTGTCGCAAATGGGCGCAGCTTTGTTGTAGAATGATTCCCAGGACGCACATGTTGAAACAAAAACGTTTTATTCTCAAAATAAAGATATTCTATCAAATTGAATTATACATATTTACAATCTTGTATAAATTTTATATACAAATGTACAATGTGTGTTTTTTTACAATTAATAATTATATAAATACATGAGCACCAACGAAACCCGTATGATTACAGACCTATATTAAATCATTTCATAAGCTACTTTTATGTTTAAGAGGTACTTAATTACTGATTAAAACAAGCTGGTTCTGTCGAAGAGGATAATCGTACAGTCGAAGTTTTAAGTAATATCATCTTACATTGGCCCCCAAGAGTACATACATGTCATCTTAAACCAAACGAAAATGGGCGCATTCAATTTGAAAAGACTTAAATGCCAGGTACATTGTTCTAACCATATAATCACATCCCATTCAAATGCTATGGTTGTAAATTGGATCATTATGAATGAAGAGAAATCATTAGGTGCTCGTTAATGTGCTAATTTGAACACGCTGATTGACAATACCAACACAATTAGTGTTCCATTCTTCCTTTTCAAACCCGTGACAAAGGCATCTGCTTGGGACAAGAGACCGAGCTTGCAGTGCCAGACCTCCACGTCAGTCCAGTGCTAACATCACTGTACATCGACCCGGTCGTGGCCTTGCTGCCCCAGCAGCAGCGGGTGCAGAAAGTCCTCCAGGATTCCAGAGTTTTCCCGGACCAGACCCACGCGCCGGACGTGATGCCAACCAAAAGGCACATGAAATATTTGAGCATGAACACAGCATAGTCCGGCTTCTGCATGTCATGATCCAACAAGCAGGAACAATTGTGGGTTATTTCCCAAGTCTGTCTGTTGTGCTGTTCGTAGAAGTAGCATGCTACTATGATAGTGGCTGGGACAGTGTACAAAACTGTGAAAATCCCTATCCGGATCATTAGCCTCTCCAACTTATCCGTTTTTGTCCCTCCTTGTTTTATGACACTTCGGATCCTGAACAGTGACACAAACCCAGCCAGGAGAAACATAGTCCCAATGAACAGATAGATAACCAAAGGCGCCAAAACGAAGCCCCGGAGGCTATCCAAGTTCTGGTTACCAACATAGCATATTCCTGCCACTGGGTCCCCGTCCACAGAACTCAACGCCAACACAGCTATTGACTTCATGCTAGGTATCAGCCAGGCAGCTAAATGAAAATACTGCGAGTAGCTCGCTATGGCCTCGTTCCCCCATTTCATCCCCGCGGCCAAGAACCAAGTGAGAGACAGAATGACCCACCAAATAGAACTGGCCATGCCGAAGAAGTAAATTAGAAGAAAAACAATTGTACAAAGCGCAGGACCGGTGGTCTCATAGTGGATGTGTTCGATGCCATGCTCCCGGTTGCAAGCCACTTGTTCGTGTCCAGCAATCAGTCTAACGATGTAGCCGACCGAAACAAACATGTAACAAGCCGATAGGAATATAATGGGTCTCTCCGGGTATTTGAACCGTTCCATGTCGATTAAAAAAGTCGCCACTGTTGCAAAAGTAGAGATAAAACATAGTACGGACCACAGTCCTATCCAGAATGCAGTAAATGTCCTTTCGTCCTGGGTAAAAAACGGGTTGTGGCAAGGCATTGCGCAGTTGAGTGTCTGTCCTGTTTTGACTCGGTTGTAAAGAGGATGACTGTCGCTGTTGACTGGAACCATGGGTGCGCGACACTGACACCGAGGTTCGCAGGAAGAACTTGGAGGTTTGTGTTTACTGGGGACATTCGGACGGCCATGTCCGTTCTTGCTCTTTCGCGGGTTTACTGGTTTCACAGGGCGATGTGTGGGCTTTGCGACAACGGGGGAAACGGTCGTTGTCTCGCTCCTGTTGTCGTCCATGCATAGTATTTCGTGGTTACCTCGTACAGGTAATAAATCGCATCTCATTCGGTCTGGCCATGGGAATCCGTACTGCCTCATGAGAGGCGCGCAGCCCGCCTTGGCTCTCTCGCAGACACTCCGACAAGGCGGCAGGGGCTTCTTGTAGTCCTCTAAGCAAATAGGAGTGTACATGCTGCAGAGAAAAAACTTCAGGTCCGGGGAACACTTGATTTCCACTAGGGGCCAAAACTGGTGCACCTCCAGTCCTGCCTCGTCTTGTGTGTCGTGGTTGAACTGGTTGGGCATATAGGTGTAGTTGTACCCAATCCCTTTGCATAAGGGCACGGATATCTCCTGGCATTGATGCTCCTTCGCCGCAGCGCAGCTCGACCTGTGTAGAACCAGTGCAAAAAGCAGGCACCAACCCAGATCCAGCAAGTTACACGCCATCCTCGCTCACTGCCCAATCGGTCTTCTTCAAAGTGCCAGCGAACTTGCACTTGCAAGTAGGCTGTAGTGTCCGATTAATCTAGAGATGCTGGCAAAGTCATCCTTTTCGCCAGTGTTCCTTGGTAGTAGCCTTCGGGTCTTATTTGCCTGGAATCCACACAAGCCTCTATTTTCTCTCTTGATTTTACGGCTGTCAAAATCTACCACTCGATTTTCTCATTCTGCTGTGGAGTGACTGAACATAGTCTACGCGCCGATACCGTTTCTCCCTTTGTGTGTAAATGGTGCCTCCGTTACTCGTTCACTCTGCAGGCTGTGTTGTTGGCGGATGCATAGAGTGGAATATATATCTAGAGAGGCGGTCACTCCCCCTTTTGGAACGCCTAATCACAGTGCTAAAGGGAGGGCACTCGAATAAGTCAATCAAGTGCTTCTCAAAGGTGTTTGTTTACACGTTCCCCCGGAAGAGAAGATTTTTTAATTAATTTGTCTTTGTGCATTCTTTTCCGTTCTCGCACAAACCGGTACCTAATGGTAATTTTGACTTTAGGTAAAAATGTAAGGGATGCAATTTGACAAAACGCCTTTTGAAATATTCATTTCAGATGGGCATAATGTGTCCTGTTGTATGCTGTAGCTACATTCTAAATATTACACATTCACTATACAGGCTTGGGTATGTCTATGCCTACTGGGGCAATTTGGAGACAGTGTGGTTAATGTGGGCCACAAGACCCCAGGGGGTTGTCCTAAACTAAAGAGAGGGGTGTTTGTCAAAACTGTGGTGCCAATGTTCATTTAACACTTGTATAGCCCACATGCTGAGGAGGTGATTGCCCAAATGCTTTACAATGCCTAACAAACATGCCAAAGATGTGTGTCAACAGTCCTAAGTAGACGGTTAATGGGGAAATAAATGAACAAAGCATGGCTTGGTAATACGTGTGATACCCGTCATTAACTTGACTCTGCTGTGCACTAATTAGCGGGGGGGGGATCTCCAGCCAAAATACACTGTTGTTGTGCTGTCATAATCTACTGTCTTGTGCTGTCATCTACAGATTTCCCTGTTGTCGTTAAGAACCAACAACACGCTCCGATCGGCAGAGAATGGAGGAGCCCAGAACCTGCACCACATACCAAAACGTTTGTATGTCGGCCTGTTATCTGATCTTAACATATTTTATTTGGAGGTAAACTGGCGGATCCCTGCTTCCAAAAGCCCACCTATGGTGGCATGTCTTATAGTTTGCCGTGGGCCCCTCCCCTTCACCCCCCCCCCGCCCCCCTTGTCCCAAATGGCACCATATTCCCTACACAGTGCACTATGTGGAACCAGAGCCCCGTGGGCCCTCCTCAAAAGGGGCGACAGTCCAGGTGGCATTGAGGATGCTCACAGGCTGTGAACCACTGGTGAATGCTGGTGAACAGAACAGGTGTCCAGTCTCAGAGTTCACATAATGGAGGCTAGCAGATGAAGATCAGCATCAGTTACCAGCCCTGCGCGTCCCGAATGGCGCCTCGTTCCCTATACAGTGCACTGAATTTCACCCGAACTCTACACTTGAAATGGAATTAGCCGCCATTTAGGGCACAGCCTGTGTCTATCAGAGGCTATAGGGCCCCCGTATTGATTAACAGAGAGATAGCGCAGCAGTCCAGCCACCCACCAACTGCTGACCCCCCCCCCCCCTGAAAGCAGGTGTTGGGTTACACGTGGGCCCCCGCATTCCAAATGGAAAAGGGTGAAAATGGAATTACTGCATCTGTTTAAAACTCAATTTCTAGCCTACATTTTTTGGCCCCCTCAGTCTGGTAAAGTTCTCCAAGGACTCTCACGGTGCACAATGCCATGGGGAGGGGGGGGGGTTGTTTTGGAAACAAGTGTAAAATTGTAAAGACTGACGTATTTTCTTATTGCAACCTCCACTTGAAACATGACAACCGTGTGATTGACTTCCGGGCAAATTGTCAATTTGGAACCCATCAGGCTGTACATTGGCTTGATTTTGGATCGATTTGTGGTGCTTATCTTATTTGTAACATGTTCCACATGTTTATGGACTACTTGAAACTACTCAACTAGAAGAATGATCCATTCCTTGTAGTGTCATGAATGATTAATGAATACATAGCATATGATTTCTTTTTTGGGGATTCAATCAGGCATATCCTCTGGATATTTTTACTGAGCTTACTGGCCTGTTTTTCAAACTAAATCAGGTATGAGAATGTCTTTTGAAGCCTCGAAAAGTAAATAAACGTATAATTTTAGTCCCAAGGTAAAGCAAAATCATTCATTTTCTTTGAAACCACATCTGTATTTGGAGAAGACTTGAGGGTAATTAGATCTTATTAATGATTCTAGATAAGAGATTAGGCCCCCCTCTTTCGTTTGTTTAACAGTTTGAACACAGCCTTTAAGACGCCGGCCATAATCTATATAGTCTTGAGTCAGACGGATTCTTTTGCAATCTTTGAATGGCTACATTTAAGATGTCTGTACAATTTCTCATGAAAATCTGCACACAAGGGAAGTATTGGAAATCAAACATGCTAAGGAAAGTGACATTGCTGCCTTTCCTTTAGCACTTTAATTTTGCATGGTGCAATTCTGGCCCAAACGTTTATGCTCACCTACCCTAATTTGTGATTTGTTGTGGGTATTCGTCTGAGGAGAACACCTGAGTAGTTGTCCTCTCCATTTCCCAATGTGCCAGAAAAGCTAGCATTTTTACCAAACCTTTTGTTGTTACCTAACCTTGTGTTGTTACCAAACCTTGTGTTGTTACCCAGGTTCTGGATACACAACACTATAATCATTATGACACATTTTTATTTGCACCAAGTGTTCAATTGACAACTAGTTGCATTCATAATATATTTTTTGAGGAATTTTGTAGATATCTTAGCATCAAATAAATAACCTTTAAACAAATTAGGATTTTAAGTAGCGCTGGAAAGGAAGCGGTGAAGCTCTAGTCAAAATCTTTCCTGAAAATAAAACCACTGAAGTAAGTGTCAATGGAAATCACAAGTTATCAATTATTAGTTTGATGCATGTTTTGTTTGAATTTCATTTTTTTATATTTGGGTTTCTACATATGAGGCAATAAGTGCAAGTTGTGGTCAAGGATGGCATTACTCGTACAAATCCTTATGGTGGAAGTTTGTCTTTTGGTGCCAGCACTTTTTTATTTTCTGTTCCTGTAAAGAATTTACCTTTCAATGCTTTTCATCACACTTAGACCATTTCGAAAATGCCTTTGACATTTCTTCTAACCACCTAAAAGGATTACAATAACATAATCATTTACTGACCAGATATGGATTGAGGTGGCATAAGCGACTTCTCAATATCATTGACACTGGTTGGTGCTGTGCAACACACAGCCTTAAATATGCATTTAGAGTTCTAAAAGCACCCCAAATTATCTGGATTCATAACAGATCATACACAATAGCTGGTGAGGTCGTACCACATTTGTTGTGGGTGCACAGTTGGATACAAAACTGATCCAAGATCCCAGAATGCCTCTCCCTTTATAGTTTATGTAGAGATGTGCTACTACTCGGTTACGGGTGTTTGTCAAGGCCCCCCCAGCCACATGCCACACACCTGTCGCTAAACACCCACCTGTGTGCTTACACACAGACACACGCTGCTGACCTCCGCATACACACCCTCTTGTCATTAGTACCCCTGTTGAGACAAAGCTTGTATCTATTGATTGAGCTCAACTTGGGCTCGTCAGGTTCACAAACAGAGCATCTACTGCTGATTGGGGTGGATTAGATCTGATCCATTAGGGAGAGCGAGGAGGAATATAGAAAGAGAGGAGTGAGGTATAGTGATAGAGAAGGGAGAAGTAGAGGGGGGTGAGGTAGAGAGAGAGGTGAAGTTGAGAGAGAGAGGGGGGTGAAGTAAAGAGAGGGGGGGTGAAGTAAAGAGAGAGGGGTGAAGTAAAGAGAGAGAGAGGGGTGAAGTAAAGAGAGGGGGGTGAAGTAAAGAGAGAGAGGTGAAGTAAAGAGAGAGAGACGGGTGAAGTAAAGAGAGGGGGGTGAAGTAAAGAGAGAGAGGGGTGAAGTAAAGAGAGAGGGGTGAAGTAAAGAGAGAGAGGGGTGAAGTAAAGAGAGGGGGGTGAAGTAAAGAGAGAAAGGGGTGAAGTAAAGAGAGAGAGGGGTGAAGTAAAGAGGGGGGGGTGAAGTAAAGAGAGAGTTCTCTTTATGTAATTACAGTTTGAAACATGGGCTATTCTGAATGGAACTAGTAGAAACATTCACAGTATGTTTATAATTACACTATTCCTTCTACAGCTGTGACGTTCTTATAAGGTAAACAGGGCTGTCCCAGCTACACACAACCAGGGATTCATTAGATCTGTGATGACAAGCTGGAAACCTACTAGTACACTTTGTAGCTATTTATAATGGTTTATTACACATCACCTGAGGGGGGATAACTTCCAAATGGCAACTTACGTAACTATGAAATGCATGTTTAAACTGTAACAACTTTGCAGACGTTCATATCCATAGAGATTTCAGCAATTAGGGTTCGATTTCTAACGCAGGGGCAAAGCGACAGATGTTCCACCCGGTTTAATGTAGTTTACTGGGAAGGTAATAAGGTAGAATCTGGGAGGCAGAATGCTTACAGAAATTACTTCTCCAAAAAATTATCCACTGTGGGAAAGGAGGACATATTTGTAATGTACACCCCAAAGTTTCTTCTTTTTTCCTGCATGGCTCAAATACCAGCCTTCTTCCCCCGTTGGGATTGAACAAAAATGCACCGAAAGATAAACATTTCTGTGTCTATACAGGTTTACATTACAGCAGGCTTGGAAAACCCAGGCCTCTCGTGTTCTGTTGAAAATCGTCATTGAGGCAAGATTTGGAACGCAGACTTGGTCACAAGAGTTAGTGGGGTTGTCCTGATTGAACAGTTGGGATCGATGAAGCCCCTAAACAATTATTTCCCAGGAGAATCTTAGACAAATGTCGTCTATACTGGTAAAGACTATTATCGGAAAACTTTTCCACCGTTACGGCCGAGAAGCCCGTTTGCTTTACGTTTGGCGTCCCATCTCTAGTTCTTGAAGAGCCCTGCCCTCATCTGGGTCGGGAGATGGCACTGTGCCCACCGTGAAGAAGTCAAGCTGGGGTCTTACCACTAGTGAACCTGTGGCTTTGTCCAACTCTTAGCTGGTTATCACAAAACACCTATTCAGTGTGCTGCGTTGTGTAAGAGATGAGGGCCCTGGTAAAAAAAAAAAGGAGAATATTGTTTCAAGACACTGATTTCTTGAGCAGCCACACTGGAAGACACATTTTAAATCGTTATCCGCTGTGACATGCACTGAGAATAATGTAAGAGAGGCGTGGAAATCCCCCCCCCCTCCCCCCACACACACACACACACCTCAACCCGGGGGTGTAGTCCAGGGGCGGACGTTGACTGACCGGCAACTTTCAGCAGTGCCAGGCTATGTTTACCCATGTCACTGCCTCCAACAGGCAGACATACTTCAGGCAGGGGGGTGGGTTGCGAGGGAGGCACGGGGGATGTGGGGGACTCTGGGATGCACCCACTCGACATATTTCACATGGCTGTGATGAGTTGACCAGGCCCGACAGCAGCAAACCATCCACAGGCCGTGTGCCAAGCCCCGGGTTCTACGGGAGAACCAATGCTGACACACTCGTTGAGTGACAAAAGGGCCACTACTGACGTTGTAGGAAGCTTCTTGTGCCCAGTGCGCTGTCAAAAGTAGTGCACTTTTTTATGGAATAGGATGTGATTGAGTCAGGTACTGACCCTAACCCTAAACTTAACCACATTGTTGATTCTTCAAATTGGACGCGCTTTGCCTTGAAGACAGCTTTGCTCACTCTACAATCTCTGAAACATTGATCTACAAGAAACACCCCTAAATAAGTACGTGTTCCCAAACCTTTGACGTGTACTGTGCATCCGAATAATATATCTCCAAACTAATGTGTGTGTTGCCATTCACATGAAATGACGTTTAAAAATGATGTCATATATTTTGGCATTCGGTATTAGCTTTTACGCACTAACATGCATGCCTATAAAAATCTAAGAATTCTGAACATGTATTTTCCGTAGAGCTGGGAAAATAATTTTTTATTAGCCAGAGGGACAGAGGGGAGAGAGAGAAGGAAATGTGTGTTTCATAAAAAGTCAATAAATCAGTGTGAGTGTGTGTGAAAGTCCCATTTGTGTCCGGTCCGGTCTGACTAAGTACATGTCCGGCGTTCATTAACCCGGTCATTAGAGCTATCTCGCTCCAGAATATGGCTTTTCTATTGCTGCGTGGTGTTACTGTGTCAATAAGAACTTCCTTTCCAGAACATGCATTAGCCGGTGTTTAGCGCTAACCTATGGCGAGAGACGCTTGGAGACCTACAATACAACCATTGAGTGAGGAGTTACAAGGCTGCTCCCAAGACTAGGGTCCAAAGGTCCGTAAGTATGGAGACAAGAAAGGCAGCGCCCTCATTCTTAAAGTTTGGTACACTTCCCGTCTTGACACGAGCGTTGCATACACACCACGATTACACAAAGTGGACACATTGGATGAAGACTTATGTATTAGGACATGGCATTTGTTGATCTCCCTCAGCTAGCGTAGAAACCTCGCCCTCTTAAGAGACAATTTCTGTAAAGTCACTGTTATAGCAAGGTTAAACGGTTCAGACTGCTTCCTACAAATCTGAGAGGCCCTTTATGTGTGCTGTGTTTAGTTACCATAGAGATTTTGTTTCTGTTGCTCTATAGCAATTGCTATATTTAGCCTTGACATAAGGAAGCAAAGTGGTGTTTACTGTCTGGGAAATAGTGAAATATGTTTGACATGTACTCTCAAGGTGATATACAAACTATTTCCGTTTTGAAATGGGAGAGAATCCATCTGGCTAGACAGTGGATAACATAAGGATGGACTTTTTCCATGTTTTGTTGCGTTACAATATGTGATTGAAATTGATTAAATTAGGAATTTTATACATAGATGCTATATATATATATAGAGAGAGAGAGAGAGAGGATCCTTAATGTTATGAGTGGGGGAAAATCCATCTGGTCATATATTCTTCTGTTTCACCTATTCTTACTATTTCTAGATCAATAACCTATATTGAGTAGTAAGTTTAGCAGCATGTTGCATTGTCCATGAAACTAGTAACAGATTTACCAACATGTGAACAGGCATTAAAATCCCACGCCAGTTGGGTTTTGTAATTGTTTAAACGAGACATTTCCCTTTCTGTCATTGGACAGTATGTAGACGGGTTTCCGAACTGCCAGTGTCTGCAACTGAAGTAGCACTTTGGCCCCATTTGGCTCTGGTTAAAAATAGTGCACTACGCGGTGAATAGCATGCTGTTTTCCCAGTGTGTAACCTTTTTAGAGGGGGGGTTGAAGCCATTAGCTGTAGCTGCATGTAACCACAGGCAGACTAGTGCATGCTGCCAGTATACTCCCACTGGCTACTTTTGGCCAGTGCCTATATTGTAGGACTCCGGTCAAAAGGTCAAAAGGAGGGTTCTAAAGGTAACAGGGTGCCATTTTGGATGCACACAGGGAGTGCAGAGCAGAAGCGCGGCGGAGGTGCTTATGAACGACACACATTGTTGTTAGCCCCAGGGAGAAAACTGAGCAGTTTGGCAACGCAGACGGAATTTCCTTCTGTGATTTTATCTCCCGCAAGACATTTAGCTCCAGCCAAATGAGAGAGAGAGTAAGATAGAAAGCGACGGACAAAAGAACTTGTGGGGTATAATTCTTCAGGCCTCTTGTAGAATCACCTTATGACTTGGACAGCCCGTATTTAAAAGATCCCTTTGCAACACAAATACATCTACATTTGAGAAACAATCTGAGTTATGTTTTCGTGTCCCTCATTGATTTGAGCATTACACCCAGTTTTTGTCATGCCAAATTATTGGAAAGGTCCCTTTTTATTTTTTATTTTTTTACCTCAGCATGTCTTAAATGGACCAAAATGGCAGACGTATGTGTGAAACATTCCTTTATGCTGTTTGACTATAAACTGCACCACATCTTGCTGAAGTGAATGTATTAATGTTTCAGAACGTTGCTGGGAGGACCTTTGAGACAGTAGTAAGATCTCTACTCCGGTCTTATCAACCATCTTGGCCAGCGAAGGTGTGCTCATAAAAATCACGTGTCGCTGCAGTAAGACAAAAACCTTCTGCCTATTTTCATTATTTATTTATTAAAACATGTTTTCAAAGCGGTAGCTCTCCTCAAAAATTTGAAACATTTAATGACCCTAAGTCCTAAAAACATCTATTGAAAATCCCTCCTAAACTTTATAAATTGTATGTGCGTTTATAATAAAATATGTATGACAGTTTTCATTTTCAGAAAAGTTTGTGTTTTGGTGGTCTAGAGGTGGATCTTCCCCAAGCCTGAATTAATCTGATTGTCTTCCTCTGTGTTTACAGCAGAGCCTACACTTCTAACCGGCTGCATGCTCTAAAAACACCCAGGTTAGTGCTTGTCCCTTTCTAAACCCTAACCCCCAACCCTTTAAAAGTACAATTTGTTCATTTCATAATGGAGGACTATACTCTGCCCTCATAATTTAGTGAAGCCATCAATTTACATCATCCCCTGCTTGGTTTTCATTCAACAGCAACATAAGGCACCCCAAATAGAAAACTTTTTTGCGAATCGACAGGACAAAGTAACAGAAACAACTGACAAGACATTCATCTCGAGGACCTAATAAGGGGCAAGGCCACCCTTTGCCTTTAGAATGGTTCCAATCCTTCTTGAAATGTTCTCACATACAAGTTCTTGCAATATACTTCAAAAAAAGAACAGACTCCAACTCTTTTAGGGAAAGGAAGGTAGACACTTACTTCATGTTTTCAGCAGTGTGCAGTATTATCATTCTGTATTACTGGAACATTATGATGGAACAGTAGTTGCACATGGTCCATTTGGTACATGGTACATTTTGTGTGTTGGCATTGGATGAAAGTGGTTTCTGAAATTCCTGCTCTGTTAAGCTCACGACCAAGCTCACAGATGTGCTGATTACATTTTTTGCTAATATTTGAGTCTGTAGTGTTGAGCAACTATTGTATCCTAGCGGTGTAGGTCCCTACCGGTTAGCATTGGCTCACCACTACTGTCCCACTATGCTGATACAGTTAGTAATATTTCTCATTTGCTGTCATGATTTATGAGACTGTTGCTCTTTGACACATTGCATTCTTTTTCAGTTTTTGTGACCGCTGCACGTTTTCTCCTCTGACTTTCGCTCACTTTGTGAACACCTGTGACTCTCTAACCAACATTTCCTTCAACCAAAACCTCCTGTCACCAGTGAACCATTTGGGCTACATGAAAATTGGCCCAACACACAGGTGGTTCTCATAAACCCAGAAGTGTTGGACATTTTACTCTGTGAAGCACACAGGAGACGGTGAAGCTTAAAGGTAGGCATGTCCCATTGTTTTAAATTCAGGAGTTCTATCACTGACAAAGCATACCATAAAGGGACAAGGTCAGTCACAGAAGTATTAACTACTCATGATACATTTTGGGTTCTCATTTTTGCCATGTACAAATGCTTGAAATTGCATAAAAGAGTAATTATGTTCAAAATCTTTAGTAGATAATAAAGACCTTTTGAGCTCCTGGAGCACTGCGACACAGTGTAAAGCATATATATCAAGAAATTACATGCAAATAAAACCTCAAAGATGGTGTAATAAAAATTCCAGAAATATCAATAAATCTTTATCAGTCCAGTGAAGTGTCTGAATTCCAGTGAATGTGCTAGATATGATAAAGCACACACGTTCAGTTCATCATCCACTACTGCGCCTGCATCCCAAATGAAACTCCATTCCCTTTTTTAGTAAGCAACCTTTTGGAGTCCAGTTCAAAAGTAGTGCACTGCACAGGGGACAGGATGCCATTCGTAATGCAACCAGGAACTTGAACTCCGGCTGATCTTTGTTGTAGTTAATGATTACAAAGTCATGCAGTGTGATGCAATCATTTCACACTCATAAACCGGGATGTTTTATGGCCATATTTACTGCAATGCTCTTGTCCTGTCGTTGCCAATAACACAACACCTTGTCATAGAAACACAGTTGTCCTTCAAGCATGAATGCAATAAGACTCTACTAAGACTCTGCAACAACTGAGCTGTAGGTGCAAACCCAACAATATAGCTCAAAATGTCTTGAGGCACACAACAGCAGTCAAACAATATGCTGCAACTGGGAGGTGTGATAGATGTGTTGACTGGCCGGCACTTGTGGCCCTGGGATGGAGAGGGACACAGACAGCCAGGGGTTGCAGAAAGAGCCCACAGAGAACCAGATAGATGGCAAGCATCAGCGGCCAGGTGACAGTTATGTCAGTGGAGAGAAGACTGAGAGAAAACCTATTCTCTATCGCAGATAATCGCATTTTCACCGTCCTTGGCGTGATTTGCTGAAATTAATGTTGCTCTCTGCCCCATAATTCATGCACCCTGGTGGGAAATGGACGGGTGCTGAATGCGGATGACGGGATGGACGGAAAACACAGACTGGCCGTCCCAGCCGGCTGAATGGAGAGAGACCCGGCTCTGGTCCACTTAGCAGTGTGATACGCGATAGGGTCCAAATCCAAAGTGGAATGGCTGCAGGCTGCAACGTGTGGTAAAGAGGGTCACGGGGAAACAATGGGGGTTCAGTCAAGAATTGAGAGGCAGCTCACACTAAACGAACATAGGGCCAAACACTATGTGAATCCAAAATGGTGCACTATTCTCTACTTAGTTCACTACTTTAGATCAGAGCCAATGGGGATTTGTTCACAATACGTGCACTAAGGTATAGAAGGAATAGGGAACAGTTTTGGAATGAGCCATGTGCATGTGTGGGTGTGTGGGTACACATCATGTAGACGTTTCTGGAAATGCTACCGACAGACTGAACTTTCATTGCGATCTTTGTCTCGATTGCTGTTTCAATCAGCCAAAGGCAAGAGATGAGACTGAGAGGGGTGGAGATAAGGAGGTAAGAGCCAGAAGTCTCTCCTGAAAATGCTTTAGCGAATGTCTTGGGATTCATGCGCAGAATAACAAGGTACTACACTCTACTCAAGTGCCAAGTTGGTAAGAAAAGAATTATGAAAACGCCGGAAACCAACCCGAGAAACTGTCAGCACCTCGCACTCGGCTTTATAGTAGTCTGTTTTGTCTTTTCTTTCACCTCACCCGACATCGACCCCACCTAGCCAATTTGCACCTCCTATGCAAGGCCCCCTGGGCAACGTAGGTATGACAAGACCAGATTTAGAAGTTTCTAGTAAAGGACATATTTGTTCAGTGTACAATTACCTCCAAAATGATTTGCAGCCTTGATAAAGATGACTACAATACATGTATATGGAAGACATAAAAACACATTTTCTATGCTCAAAACACTATATGATTTTATACTAATACAACTGATATTTTCTTTAACAATATATTAAATATTCTCCTCAAAAACTTGAAAACCTACAGGGGGACTCTCTATTCCCTAAAAACAGCTCTGAAGGCTCTGAATAACAGTGCACTAATTAGGGAACCGGAAACTGTTTGGGAGCCACAGTCATTATTGCGTGTTCTTAGCACCGACTCAGCTCGCTTCCCACACTGTGCTGCCTGCTGAACACAGGAACACTTCCCTCAAACATCAGACAAGGAATCAGTCTAAAAGGTCCCCCTTTAACATACTTCAGCCTTTCTTTCACTCTGAGAATACAGGTCACTCAACGTCAAGACATTTCCCACGTCAAAATTGGCACCGAAAGGGCAAAAGGGAAGTCCAGTCAGATTTTTATTCATTTTGGCAAGTGTTTTTTTTTCTCTTCCCCTCTGCCTCTCGTCCCCCCACCCTCTCTCTCCTTCCTCCACCTCCTTCCCCCTCTTCATTTCTCCCCTCATTTGACTTGACATTCTTCTGCCTTTGTACCTACAGGCCTTTCACTATTGACTGTTGAACGGCCCATCCCACCTCCTCCTCCTCCTCCTCTCATCTTCCTCCCTCTCTCCTCTTCTCGTCGTCTCTCAGGGGCCTCATTATAAGCCGGGCTTTAAAAAAAAAACATTTCTATTACTAAGACAGACACCAGCAAAGCCCTTTCTTGGACAATAGGCCCGGCATCTCCCCTCCACGTCCCCCTCCTCTCTCCTTCCCCTCCTCCCCGCCAGCCTCACTCCCTCCGCTCTCTGCTTTTCATCGGGGGTAACTACTCGGGGATTGGTTGAGCCCTGGGACTCATGGGGTGTAGGATTGTGTCTCATTCATTCTTACAGTAGTGGAAGGAGAGCCACACAAGCCCACCGCAATTAGAAAAACGGAGCCCTGAATGGACTAACCTAATCAGGCCACAATAGCCGAGGCTCTCTGCCCACTAGGCCCCAAAAAAGCAAGTGTCGCTATTGTTGGCAAAAACACAAGGATGTGTATGTAGACTCACAAGGGGGGCGGGCGCTGGTTGCCTCCATTTGATGAGAACCATTGGACGGAGAAACGTATTAAAGAGTTTTTCACTGCCTTAGTCAAAGTTTCTGCCAGTTCTGTCCGCCTCTGCGTTTCTTGACCGTGACTTAACAAAGCCGAAGACCCCTCATTAGTAGCTGGTCGGTACAACGTGTTCTAGGGTATTTTTGTTGACCAACTATATGTCCATATGTCATTCTTTTGGAGGTTGCTTTTAGTTGTGCAAAATAGTTCAATGTCCATTATTAATCACAGGTCTGACCGCTTTTAAAGTTCTTAATTGTTGCTTTAAAAGTGTTTAGTGGTGTCATTATTATTTATGTCAGTTTTGTTTTTCGACCCTGAGTTTGATTTATCAAAACTCAACGACCCTGTTTCTGTTTTCATTTGGTAGTTCTTTAACCTGTATGGGTTCTTTAGAAAAGATGCTACGTGAGTGGGGAACAGTTAAGGTTAACTGTCTTGCTCAGGTACAGCGACTTTCATTGCGTTCTCTCAGGATTGGATGGAGAAACTTTTGGGTTAATGGTCAGTTGCTTTAAATGCTAAGCTATCATCTGCCATGGAAGGCCACAATACTCTGTCTGCCTACATAATAAACATGCCACTCCTTTTTCTAGGAGGTCACATTGCCATTATTGTAAATGAACGCAAATACAAATTATTTTTCACAAAGTCAAAATGCCCTAACACTTTGAAAATGAGCTTTTATCACATGGCAGAAAATAAAATGTGCTTTTATCTCTTGCATTCCAATGAGAAACTCACCCACCTTATCTTTGCATGGCAAAATTTAGTGCTGCTATGGATTATGTATTGAATTATGCAAATGCCTTTAAATATATGCATATAAAGAAACATTTAGATTAGTGTGTGGAGTCCGTGCCCAGAATTTATGAATACTCAAAAATGATGATTAATATATAATGATTTCATGGAAATGAAGTGCATAAATGCTACACTATATCTGCTTGTTTTATAGACATATGTTAATCCATATAATTAACCACATTGGTAAATAATTAAAATCACAATCATTATATTATTTATTATTGAAAAAAGGTTCTGTTTTTTTGGTTTAAATCTGTCTGTGTACGGTGTCATGATAACATTCAGATTCCATTCACAAGGCTTTATTCAAAGAGCTAAAGTTGGTTGTTTGGCTTTGTCAGAGGGTACCATTCGGTGTGTGTTGCTATTTGCCTATTTAGGGGTTTTATTTTATTTATGGATTTTAAAATCTTGCTATGATGCCCTAACAAAACTATCGGGAGGAACAGTGCAGGGAGATGGTTTCCAGCCTCCACTCTAACCCAGTCTTTCATGTGTGCTTTTCCTCATCGCTGTTTTAGAGCTGCAGTCATCAGCTGGGAAAGGTTGTTTATGTCGATCTGATCTCATTTCCATGTCACAGATGTTTTTAGAAAGTTACCCCCGGTGGCTTGTTTTGAGAGCAGAGCCAAGGCCCTCTCATGTTGCAGATACCTTTATAGGAGTCTCGTGTCAGAAGTTAGTAGAGGAATGATTACGTCGTTGACTATCTATTAGGTCACTGACTTGATCGTTACTTTTAGAAGTTAATGCAACCTAGAAATGGGTTAGAAGCGTGAACAGTCAGGTGTCATGAACCAGATGTGGCATAGTGTACTTAAATCTTGGACACTGAAACGTTTGGATCGCCACTAAGGGCAACGGAATATGTAACCCAAATGTTCATAAGTAACCCTTACCCTAACAGGTAATGTCAACTGTTGTATCTAAACTGTGACATTGTAATTCATCACAAATAATATGTTTTAAAGATCCTTAACATTTTAAAGATCCTTAACATTTAATATGATTGGGATTGTGTGAATATAGATGGCAAGTTTAAAATGTGCCTTTTGATATTCGTGGTTTGTAGCTGCTGTCAGTGGTGCTGTGTACAAGACTCCAATACTGTTATGTGAATGTACAATTTTGCGGTTGACAAGATGCCTGGCGGTTGAAGCCCCTGACCAGTAATTGAAGGGTTGCTAGTACAAACCACATAGGCAGGGCCGGCCCTAGGCATAAGCAACATAAGTGGTCGCTTAGGGCCCCAGGCAGCTAGTGAGCCTCAGACCACTAAGGGACAGGGGGTAAATGTTTTTTTAAGTAATTCTGTCTCTGATCAAAGAATTTAACCACACTCAATCGCTCCGAAATAATTGATATTTATGAAAAAGGGTCAACTTACCTGGAAATATAAGGGTACAAAAGTGGGTTTAGACCCAAAACATTGTCCTGATGAAAAACTCCTTTAACTAATATAGAGATAATATTTTATAAGCCTTATAACAAGAAACCTTTGCTGGGGCAGACTTAACACTTGAGTAATTGAACAAGGCCTGTTGGTGAATGTAAAATGTGGCCTGGGTGACATTTCTTTAGTTCCTTTCCAAACGCGCAATGTATAATTCTGGGGGATTATTCTTTATACATGGAGGACCAGACTTTATACATCACCCCATTCATTCCGCCCAGAGACACGCTGAGCAAGACATGGTCTTGAGAGCACAGTAGTCATGGGGAGTATCTGTCTGGAAGGTGGACCACAGAACCACTGAATGATACTGTGCAATAATTATGATTACGCCCCAGAAAATCTGTAAAAATAAACCCAGCTAATAATTTGGTTGGTAACATCTTTATTAACAATTTAAACAGACCCAGAGTCGTGTTAATATCCCAGCATCCCAACACTGTCACATAGATATGCAGATCTGTGGTCCACACAACTCCTCCGATGCTTGAATCTTAGACTGGCTGCGTGTTTAAGGCGTTGGTGATGTGTCTGGACATGGGCAGCCTACAGAATGATAACCTATTATCTGGTTTTGACCAAAGACCTGGCCTGAACAACATCCTATTCTATCCAGTGCCCTTTTGAGCTCTATAGAGATTAGGGGGCCAGCCATTTGTGAAACAGTGGTATTTTCTGCCAGAGACAGACTGAGCTGTAGTCTTTGGGTGGCATCGGAGGAGAATTCAGTGGCTAATTGGTGTTGTCAGAATCCTAAACACACTTAATGACATTTTCCTTCCACTAATTGTAGATGACAATTATAGTCCGGGAGCTAATTTGCACAAATCATTATCAGATGTGTGCTGACAAATAGTGAGATTTGAGCCTTTACAATCCCTCTCCATTGTTTTGCTAATTGGACCTAATGTAAGCAGATACTCAGACATGTTGTCTTTGCCTTTAACCACTCATTTACTCTGAATCCTGGTCCTCCAAGCTCCTGAACAAACAGGAAACTTGGGGGTGGTCATCCACCTTTAAAGCTGTATTTATTTGCATGTTTTGCTTTCCAAAGTAAAGACAAACACTTGTTTATATGTTTGGTTTGTACTGCTGTGTCTTAAGTATTGCTTAACTAACTAACTAACTAACTAACTAACTTTCTAGCAAAACTAACTAGCTTAAATGTGTTTTGTATTCCCTAATTAACTAGCTGACTAACACAGTAAGTAGCCTTGTTTGCATCTGAGGAACTTTTCTTATTTGTCACCTGACATTTAGTTGTCTACGTCAGTGTACTATTATTGAAGGATTTCTGTTGTCCAAGTTCAGTCTGCAAGGTTTGAATTATTAAACCATAGCCTCATGTTTGCCCTGGGTTAAGTGGGTAATGTTTGGGCAGGAGGGAGAGTTAGCCTACTTGGTTGGAAAGGTTGGCCTTAGACATTTACTGCTTCTGCCTTGTAAAATAGTTATATGACAGATATATATGTGATTATGTTTCTTGCTGAAAAGGCTTGAGACCAGTTCTGACCATTGACTCCTTGGCCTTTCGAAAATGTAAAAGTATTTTCAGTTATTCTGATGTAGACTTGCTTGTGTTTATTGGATCACGCATTTCCCAGGTGTGTTTAGGATTCAGGTCATATGCTGATAGTTGGACATTTTCAGAATGATGGTGTAACAGAGCTGAATTCACAGTTCTTTTTTGTAAACAGGTTAAAAGTTTTTTATAAAATTAGACATTTTTAAATGTTTCTTAGTATTTGGGGGGACCAGTTTACCTGCGCCTAACACTGACCCCCCCCCACCCCCGGCACTTACGCCTCTAGCAGAAGGGACACTTAGATTGCACCTCTGTCACTCGACCTCTTTGTTGCTATGGTCAATATCTCCACCGCTATATTAATGACCATAAGTCGAGGCTAATGACCTAAATATAGGCTGATTACCATTTGGTCTAAATTATATTATAGGGTTATTAAAGTACAAAAACAAGATTAAAAGAGACTACAAAACATGGTTAAAGGAGGCTTAGAAAACAGTGCTGCCGTCATCCTCATATTATTAAACATAGTTAGACATATGGCAATGTTGACATGAATCTTGCATGTCATTTAAGAACAGCATAAAATTCGATGGACTCCCTAATATTTACTAGCTAGTTAATGTTATAACACATCTAAAATGTATTTGATGACACCAGAAATGTATAAAAGAAAACATCTAGACATATCACATTTAAATAGGTATTCAGACACCTTTACTCTGTACTTTATTGAAGCACCTTAGCCTTGAATCTACATGGGTATGACTTTAAAAGCTTGACACCAGTACTTAGGAATTTTCTTTCATTCTTTTCTGCAGATCCTTTAGATCGGGGTTGCAAAGTCATTTTCTGGTCTCTCCCAAGATGTTCGATCAGGCTAAAAACCCGGGCTCAGTTTGGGCCAATCTGGGATGTTTGTTTACTTGTCCTGAAGCCATTGAACAGGTTAGGCTAACTTGTTACAGTGGACTTTAATTCTATAATGAATTACATCAAACAATGCACCAGTATGACAACCAATAATTGACATCGTACTAATATACACTGTGCATTTTACATAAAGTACATATTGGAAGGTACTGCCTGAAAGGAGGAATCAGGTAAAGACGTGACACTGGCAGAATACCTCTGGGATTACCCAAATATTAGCTTCTTAGCTCTAACCATAGGTCTTTGAATATCACAAAAGGATATTGCTTTAAATACGTGTGTGGTGCCCCCTTAATGTTTACATGATGTATGTCGTTGATCAAAAAGCAAGCTATTGGTTTAACAGAGCGTGTGCATGTTCTGTCATCTCCCCTACTAGCATTCAGTCCATGGCCAGAAGTGAGACGAGGTGAGAGGTGTAGGCTACCAGTTCCTCCAGGGCATGCAGTCAGACCATCTGGGCTGTGTGCCCATCAGATATGTAGGTGTGTGTGTGGGTTTGTATGTGCCCGCCCTTGCACTTGTGTGCTTTTATGTGTGTGTGTTATCTGTGTGTGTGTGTGTCTGTGGGAGAAAAGGCGGTTGTCTGTTTCGTTTGTCTCGGTTCAGGCAGGCTCAGGCACGAGGCACCAATTGGTCCTCATGAATATTGCCTGCAGCCAGAGGCAGGAGTCAATATAGCCCCGGGCTAAAGCACCAATAGAGCGGGGGGGGGGGTTCGGGAGGCCTTGCTTTAGAGAAGGGCATTTGGTTTTGGGCCCAAATGTCACCCTCTTCTTTAAAGCTCTGGTGAAAATATGTGCAGCGGATAAGGAAAAGGGTGTCACTTGGGATGTAAACTAGCACCGGGGGCAATGACACTAACTGATATTTACTGTGACTGGATTGTCCGGCACAATCTCCCACACAAGAACAGAACTGTTGGGACTGCCAGTTTGACTGTGGCCTTCGATCTGGAGCCAGTGAGAGACGACGGACGGTTATTTAGCATAGACCAGGGTGAAATCGTTTCTACAACATGTCATATCACTTTGAATACTTTTCAGTGGGGAATGCATCTTTGGGTATCAGTCCCTCTAGGACGGGGTATTGATATCTCATCCTACGACACCCTGCTAGTTTTCCATCCCACCTAATCATTATTCGCACCTGCCCGGTGTCCCAGGTCTAGTTGGTCTACCGTAGGAGCATCCTGTAACGTAATGTGTGTTTACTAGAGTAAAACAGAACAAGGAGATCCATTGGTCAATAATACAGTATATTTAGGGCTACCTTGGTGTACTATTCAGATATTTGATTCTGTCTGAAAACCTGACAACCCTTTGAAAATGACTACAAACACCATGACAGTTCCCCAGTTTACATTGCTTTTTTTCTGGGTTGGAATACTAATTGGTGCGAATCACATTCCAGGTCTCTGTTCTGGGTGATTATCCTGAATCCCAAATGGCACACTATTCCCTAGTTAGGGATAGGGTACGGTTTGGGATGTAACTGATGATTATGCTGCAGTGAGTCACAAAGGCCAGACCACCCAGAGACATTGTCGATTAAAGTCAATCAAGTCATTATATAATTAGGCAACTGTCATGTTATGCGTGTGTGTGTTTATTCTGTGTGTATGTTTATTCTGTGTGTGTGTTACTAAAGCAAGGACAGTTTGGGGAAGCAAGAAGCCTTTGGCCAGTCCACACTGGTAGGTTCTAAAGAAGACCCTTATTCTGGATTTTCTTTGAATGTTCCTTCATGTTCATGATGTAGTTTTTGTCAGACATTTTTATAACATAATGTGCAACCTCTCAGAGACAATCTTATTTAATCTGACATCTTGTGAAACAATTCATTTAGCTAATAATGTGACTTTTAACAACAAATGGTTGCATCACAAATCATTCAAGTGTGTCATAGCAAATGGAGTTCTTAGAGACTTCTATAAGCACCTTTAATTCAGCATTCTGTGCAGATTGTCAAAGGTCTGGATTATCTCCATTTGAAGATGATCTGTCAGTGATCTTTGTTATGAGGCCTTGGACAGTTTTTTTTACAGCAGTTTTACAGCAAAATGTCTTACAGCAAACAAATATAGTTAATATCAAACCAGACTAGGTGTCTAATATTTATGGAAGGTTGGCTCCTCCCAAGTTACTCTCTAATTATTTTTCTTCCTTGGTGCACCTGATTCTATTGTTACACATTTTATGTGATGGTAAATCTTTTTTCACATAAGGTAATTGCATTTCTGTTCATTTTAATAGAATAAATGTTTTCCAAGTACGTCCGAACAACTTTACAACTCTTTGTAACAGGCGTCTGTGTGTGGCTGCCCTGAGAACCACAGTTGTTTGATTTCATTACATACCCCATCCTACTAAACTACATGACTTGAGAAGCCCTTGTCATCCAGAGCAATTTACAGAAGGGGATAAGTGCATTTAGCAAGGGCACGACAAAGAATATGTTGAATAAAATGTAAATGAAAAGTGGCAGAAGTTTGACTCAACTTTTGTAATCATAAGTATTTATACATCAATGAAATCTAAATGGTTTGGCATAATCAGTCGGGTCCAGAGATTAGAAACAAAATAAATAAAATATTAAGGAATAATGATGAACATTCTTAGATTATCTCATAATATTTAAATGCTATATTAACACGGCTGGTTATCAACGCATCAGGTTCTTTACCCATGAGATTCCTACGTACAGTATCTAGGAAAAAGCCGGATAAGTATGGTGTTTCTTTTATGAGAAGCTCCCATATTCTGTTATCTGCAACCAAACATACAGGAAAGCATAATAACAAACATTGCATTCAAACATACATACACACAGGGTGGCCTCAGAACAGGGAACAGAGAGGACCATCCAAACAACTTCTAGTACTTGAACTTGATTCTAGAACACAATTTCAGTTAAATGACAGCCGGCTCACTCCTAAGAGAGCGACACCGAAGGGATATTGGAACTACCCATTGTGACGTTTTCCCCTTTGTGTGAATGGTTTTTCAAGGCTCTGTTGCAAGGCTCAGATTTGCTGGTTGCATTTTAGCTGATTGTTTTTCTTTCTGAATTATCCATTAATGAACAGGACTTGAGGAACTGGCTTAAAGTTAAAACAGATGAACAACAACAAACACACACACACACACACAAACACATCCACACACACAGAGATCCCCGCATGAAGAAGCATCTTTCCCATTAAAAGTAACTATGAGTTTGGCATTTTTTTATCAAATACAAAACCAAACTTCAAATATTCATATTTTTGGAATTTCCAATATCATCAAAAACCAAAAACCCAGCAAAGCCACCATATTGACATATATATGGTATAAGGCAACCTTGCCAGCCAGCAATTTATTTGCATCAGGAGTTGAACATGAACACAGTCTTGGTTATAGCAACAGCTACAGCGTTAATATGCAGCTTTCATATTTAGTTAATGCCAAACATTGACTTACAGGACCAATGTCAATAATTCAATGAAGACAGATGCGATTTGCATTTGAAGTGATGTTTCTAGCAACGATCCTCCACATGCTCTTTCTTTTCACCAACATTTATCCAAAAGCCACTTTTCCCTCACAGCTGTCTGCGATGAGGGATCTGAGCATTGATTTCACACAGCACACACTGTTTATACATTACAAGCAGTCAAATAAAATCACGAGCACGTTTAGGCAAGAGTTTTTCCCCTTGAAAGTTTAAAAAAATAAAAAGTTAAGTGAAAAATGACTTGATATGGCAGATGGGGCAATCCCCAGTTTCTGAGAGCCCTCTCTGTTTCCGGTAGTGAATTCAGATAAGGTCACGGAGTATAGAGTCATTTGCCACACGATAATGTATTCCATCAAACTGATGTGGTGGAAAATAAACAACACCTGGTCCACTTGTCTACAACAACATTTGGTTTCCGTCTGAAGAGCGCACGGCAGTGACATTTAGATGGATATCTTCAGACAGCTTGAGTTATCCAACTGACTGAGCATGTCAATATACAATTCATTTAGCGGACGCTCTTATCCACAGCAACTAAGAGTAGCGAGTGCGTACATTCTCCTACTTTTATTTCTACTGGCCATCCCATGGGAATCCAACCCACAAGTTTAGTCAAGTTAAGCAGTACCTGAAATCTGTGAATGTTAAACGTTTTGATGACTGACAGTATTAAAAAATAAACTGGAGAACCCTGGGGAAGCTGCACTAAAAAGCCAGAGACCCCATGGCTTTTTTTCGGAAGGAAAATAACACATGCATTTGGTCAAAAGAGATTCACAGTGCATACATGCAAATGAGGGTGAACCCATGCCCCGGACTGAACCCACCCCACCCCCTCAAGCAAATATTGTCTTATCCATTAGTGCAAGCTTGCAGGAAAAGAATGCTATCCCATTTTGTGACTGGGCAGGGAAGTCACAATTTTAAATTCATTAATTTTCTCTAGGTTTTCAAGGAATCTCAATAAAGACTTACAGACTTTCCTGCATATTCCCACCTGACTCTGTAAATGGGAAAGTTATCAAGTCCATATCAAGCTACACATGATATGAAGCATTTGGGTGGCTGCCAAGTTCTCTCTGCCCTGATCACATTCCAAGCTGTGTCCCAGTGTGTCCAGATAAATGGTGTTGCTAACGTCTGCTGTGTTTTTCTTGGCTGCAAGCAGTTTCCCTTTGCTAATGTCCTAATGATGTTGACAGAGTATACAAGGTAAAAGCCCCCAGAAAAACTAAATTAGCGCTAACAACTTGATGTTATTTTGTGTGTATTACCCGCACTCAAAAACGGTGCCAGTCTACTTAAAAACAATTCTCTTAGAAGAATCCCACTTCCTCCCACGTAGGTATCTGGTCGAATGTAGTGTGCTCTACGGAAAGATATGGTGCCATTTAAGTTGTTTGCTCAGGAAAGCTACTTTGGCACATCTCCTGCCTACCATATTTCAGAGGAGTTCACATTGTCTGTTGTGCACTGGTTGGCTTCAGGCCCACCCCCTCTCGCTAATCACACAACCACACTGCTGGTGCAATGGGAAATGGAAATGAAATAGGCTCAGGTTATTCTCTAAATGGCTCCCTACTCCCTATATGCTGTGCTAGATGGACCAAACTGGTGAGCAAACTATGTAGGAAACGTGCTATTTGGGCAACAGTTTTGGAGAGCATTAGACATTAGTCTGTAGAAGAGTAACCCAATCACCTCATGCAGTCCTTCACATGCACAGTACCTGGACGTACATCCTTTTTTTTTTGTGTTGAGCTACCTTGACATTTCTGCTACACATGAAACAGTCCCTCGTTGGCTGACTCGAGCCAATGTTAAGAGACATTTGATACAGAATTACCATATGTACCTCAACGGCACTGCCGTTTCCCGTCTCCTTTCCACGGTCCCTGCCAATGGTGCCATGTCGCATTGGCATTTACAGTTTACGTCTTCACGTGAACCGCGGAAAACCAAAACACACAGGTTCACAGCGGATGACGAACAAACAGACAAACACGGAAGTACCAATAAACAAGCCACACTCTGAAGTTAGACCACCCTCGAAGTCGAACAGAAGCGTGCCAAGACTAGTGAAACCATTCCTCTGTTATCTTATGACAACAGCCGCACGCTCTGTATTGTTGTCAGCGGAGCATAAAGTGTGGTGCAACCGGCACCTCAGGGCACGATGCCACCATCTGTTCCCAATCTGTAGACATTCGCTCCTGTCCCAAATGGAACCTTATTCCCTATGGAGACCACTACTTCTGACCAGAGTACAACTTCTTACCGGGGTCAGCAAGGCTCTGGTCAAATGCAGTGAGCTTCATAGAGTAGTTGGAGTGCTGACAGTGCCTGGTGAAGGAGATATTTCGATGGACGGCCACCAGCATCATCCAACGCCCATAGAACAGCATTGGATTATTGGGTTTAACCAAGGATAGTTAACTCTCTAAGAGGAAAATTGCTGCAATTTAACGCTTAGCTTCCTATATGCTAGGCAGAACACCATGTAATGTGGTCCCTAAGGGCCTTTGGGTTTGAGGTTTGCCCTGTTTCTAATCCATTGTGCAATTGTGCATGGTGGAAACTTGTCAGAGGAATAACTAGGCAATGTATAAGTAACTTGCATGAGCACTTAAGAAATCTATCAATTTTGAAAGGGTCTTGCCTCAACAGTTTTATGCCTGGCTTTACACTCAAAGCACAAGAGAAATCTTTGTTGAGATAAACGTGTTTAACGAACAACAAAAGCTCAGACTTTAAATTAGTGGAATATGATTGTATCACTGTAAATAAATGAGTAAATGTGACAAGTTTTGCCCCAATTGGGCTCTGGCCAAATGTGGTGTAATATAGATGCAATAGGCTTTGTTTTTGGGATGGTGTAGATATTGTTGTCTTGGCAGGTTCCAGTCTGTTCGGCTGTAGCGATGCAGCTGTCTGCTGTTGAATGGCTGCCAAGAATGTGAGTAACATCAAATTAAAATCGAATGAAATGTAATTTGTCACATGCTTGGTTAACAACAGGTGTGGGGTAACAGTGAAATGTGAACTTATGGGACCTTGGTTTCTAAGAGAATGAAAACCAACAGCTTATATTCACAGTGATATAAATGACATTAATGAATTAGGAGTCAATTCAACATGATATTCATGGCAGGCTTTGGGGGGAAACAGTGGAAGAATTGATGACAACTTGCAGAGGAGTTAGTTTCTCCAAATGATGGGGTTTGTGTCCTAAATGGTGAACTATTCCTTACATGGTGCATTCTTTAGGGGCTTTATCAATTAGGTCCTATTTGGGATAAGGACTGTAATGTTTGTAGTAATACTAAACAAAGAATAACCGTTTTTGTTATCACTTCATAAGTGCCAGATTGGAAGGTTACATGAAAAGGTACAAATGATGTCAGAATGAATTTTAATAACACTAGACTCCAAATGAGAATCGTTTTCATTTTGAAAAGCCCATCTTACAATAGTGGCAGTTGGAGAGTAGTTATGTTGGCACCAGGAGATTTGTCATTGTTTGTCTGGGTTAGTGTTTGGCTATGATGTGTACGGTGGAAGCTAGGATTGGGTTTGCAAATATGCCCAAAACACGAAAACACACACCTACACAGAGAATAATGTATGCAATTGTCCTCAAGCATGTTATGATGCGGTTCTGGTAAAAGGCAAGTACAGCATTTTTGTTTTCATACGTTCTTTTAAGTGTTTTAGGAACAAGTGTAATGTCAACGTGTTCAAGTTTGTGGTCACTGACTTCTCTTTTCATCTCTTTGGAGCTAACACCAAGCACACAATATTCCCCCACAAAAATCCCTTACATTTGACTGTTCAGGAAAACAACTCAAAGAGACCGGTACAGGTAACTCTAAGAGACCGTCTTTTAATGGTATGGGTGAGTTTCCTCCAAAATGCCATAATGTCCTGGGGAAGCTGAAGAAAACACAATGTGCACTTTTCCTTTCTCTGCTGCTTGTGGTAAATAAATCTGTCACAGCAGTATTTCCTGGAGGCCTGGTGTATTACCTGTGTAACCTTAGCATTGCTATCCATCTACAGCACTAGCTTTCATTCCCCACCAAATGAGTCCTTGTGTGTTGAAGAGAAAATATGATATCCATAATAGCTTGAACAGTGGGATAAAGTGTGCATGCGCACTCTTTTACATGTGAAAAATACAACTTAAGATTCAGTTGAAATCTTTCCAGATGAATTCTGATTACATCCACTATGCAATTGTTTGTGAGTGGATGTTATTTTCCACTTGCAGATCTAAAATGGCTGCCTACATTTCCATTGGAATTACTAAGAGAACTGAACAACAAGGTAGCATTAATTTGGCAGCTATTTTAATCTTTTTGACTGTTTTGTTATTGTCAGTCTTCAAAAAGCCAAGACAACAGGCCTATTGTAGATGACGTAGGCCATAGTTGCAAGAAAGCCTTTCAACATGACAGTTGAAAGCAGTACTGTAAAGTGGAGTGGACAAAAATACCTTTCAGTTGATGTAACAGACTGATGTCTGAGAATGAAAAGCTTTTTTGTCATTGTGTGAGCCGTACTGGTCAAAATGTTTAGCAATTTTTTTATTATGGCAGTCACACTGAAAATGTTTGTTATATATACATTTCAGTTTTGTTCTAGTTTTTTAATGACACTAACTGCTTACTGTACTACACAAGCATGTGTATCACCCTGTTTCAACAGTAGTAAAAGTTTACTTGGAAAAGTCAATATTGTACACTGTAGTACACAAAACGGATATGCACATTTCTAGGTATAAAATATATGTATCAGTGTGTTGCATGTAAAAAGAAAATGCATATTTTGACATATTTCTGACATATAAAGTCATATTTAGTGAGCGGAAATTTGAAACGAAATGACATCCACGAAAAACTAAAACTGCAACAATAATGAAATAACCTGCGTTAGTTCTGTATAAAACAATTAACTGTACCTTCACACGATACACAACACTACAAGTTCCCATCTTCTTGATGGACCCCCTGTCTCTCTTGTTGGTCTGACAAAAGATTTTCATTAACATCACATCTGAAGTTTTCCCTTGCAAAGCAACAGGGGGAAAATCTCCTTGCAATTCCAATGTAGTTACTATATCACCTGGCGGATAATCTTCCAATTTAGCAGACAAAAGAACATTATTTTTTTTTTAACAATATATTCAAGTCTTTAAAGATTATATTTTCTTATTCATTTAAGCAACGTGAACATGTTTTGGCACATGGGTGCAGAAGAATAGAGTGTCTTGCATAAACATTCACCCCCCCTTGGACTTTTCTACATTTTGTCATGGTATAACCACAGATTCAAATTTATTTCATTGCGATTTTATGTAATGGACCAACACAAAATAGTCCATCATTTGGAAGTGGGGGGAATTAAAAATAAAAATGTGTTGAGTGCATGTATTCAACCTCTTTACTGTGAAATCCCTAACAAAGATCTGGTGCGACAAATTGCCTTCAAAAGTGTCACGTTGCCGTCCCAAGACGGGCCCTCCTCTGATCGCGTGGCGATCCGGCGTTCGACGTCACCGGCCTTCTAGTCGCCATCGTGTGTGTTTTGTCCTGTTTTCCACATGTCCTGTGAACGCATCCCTCCCTGATTCCTAACAGGTGCCACCTGTTACCTCGGTATATAAGCCCTTGTGTGTCTAGTCTCTGTGTCCGTGATTGTTACATGTTGCGTGTACTGGGAAGTTTCTCCCGTAAGCCTGTGCGGCTCTGTTTTGGTTCTGTACTTTGGTACAAGCGGTCGTAATAAAAATACCTTTGTTTTTCCCCTCCTGCACCTTGGTCCATTTCCTGCACATCACGCCACAACAAGTCATATTTGCAAGTCACATAATTAGTAAATATGGTACACCTGTCTTCAATTTAATCTCAGTACAAATACACCTGTTATGTGAAGGCTTCAAGGTTTGCTAGAGAGCATTACTGAACAAACAGCAGCATGAAAACCAAGGAGCGCACCAAACAGGTCAGGGATAAAGTACAAAGCAGTGTTAGGTTATAAAAAAATATCCCAAGCTTTGAACATCTCACAGAGCACCATTAAATCCATCATCAGAAAATGGAAAGAATATGGCACAACCACAAACCTACCAGGACAAGGTCATCCACCCAAACTGACAAGCCGTGCAAGGAGAAAATAAATCAGATATGAACACTGGAGGAGCTGCAAAGATCACAGCTGAAGTGGAAGAATCTGTCCACAGGGCAACTATTAGTCATGTACTCCACAAAATCGGGCCTTCATGGAAGAGTGGCAAGAAGAAAGTCGTTGTTGAAAGTGAGCCACAAGAAATCCCGTTTGGAGTTTGCCACAAGCAATGTGGGAGACACAGCAAACATTTGGAAGGTGCTCTGGTCAGATGAGAACAAAATGTAACTGTGCAAAACGCCATGTGTGGCGGAAACCCAACACTGCCCATGACGCCAAGCACCATCCCCACAATGAAAAATGGTGGTAGCAACATGCTGTGGGGATGCTTCTATTTAGCAGATACAGAGAAACATGGCAGATTTTATGAAACGATGGACGGAGCCAAATACAAGGCAATCCTTGAAGAAAATCTGATGCAGTCTGCAAAAGACTTGAGACAGGGACGGAGGTTCCTATTTCAGCAGGACAATGACCCTAAACATACAGCCAGAGCTACAATGGAATGGTTTAAATCAAAGCATGTTAATGTCCTAAAATGGCCCAGTCAAAGCCCAGACCTGAATCCTATTAAGAATTGATGGCAAGACTTGAAAATTGCTGTTTACAGACCGTCTCCATCCAATCTGACTGAGCGTCAGCTTTTTTGCCAAGAAGCACATCTCTAGATGTGCAAAGCAGGTAGAGATACACCCCAAAAAACCTGCAGCTGTAATTGCAGCGAAAGGTGATTCTACCAAGTATTGCCTTAGGGGGGTGAATACTTATACATCCAACAGATGTCAAGTTTTTTGTTATCATTATTGTTTGTGTCACAATAAAAGGCATTTTGCACTTTCAAAGTGATATGCATGTTGTATTGATCAAATGGTAATGGGTAACAGTCCAAGGAGGGTGAATAATGTAATAAGTAAAATTGTTTACAATTTGCACAAAACCTACATGCACATGGCTAACTCAGCCGTCTATTCTTAGTGAAATTGTCTTACTCTTCTAAACTTCCAAATTCCTAACTTCTAAACATTCTTTCATCATCTAAGTCATCACATGCAAAATCATCAATTCAATTATCAAACTCTGTCAGACATATATTCATATTCAATAATATATATGACATGAAATGTCAAGACTGCATGTTCTTGAATAATGTACTAATAAGTAGGCAGTAGACCTAACCCTGCTTTATACACAAACAATTACCAGTGAATTACCTTCCTTCCATTTTACCCCATTATAAATATAACAGTTATGGGTGAGTGTTCTTGCACACACATACAAACCTAAATATACGTACAGGGAGAACAAGTATTTGATTCACTGCCGATTTTCGATGTTGCAGGTTTTCCTACTTACAAAGCATGTAGAGGTCTGTATTTTTTATCATAGGTACACTTCAACTGTGAGAGACGGAATGCAGAAAATCACATTGTATGATTTTTAAGTAATTAATTTGCATTTTATTGCATGACATAAGTATTTGATACATCAGAAAAGCAGAACTTAATATTTGGTACAGAAATCTTTGTTTGCAATTACAGAGATCATACATTTCCTTTAGTTCTTGACCAGGTTTGCACACACTGCAGCAGGTTTCGGGGCTGTCGCTGGGCAATACAGACTTTCAGATCCCTCCAAAGATTTTCTATTGGGTTCAGGTCTGGAGACTGGCTAGGCCACTCCAGGACCTTGAGATGCTTCTTACGGAGCCACCCCTTAGTTGCCCTGGCTGTGTGTTTCGGGTCGTTGTCATGCTGGAAGACCCAGCCACGACCAATCTTCAATGTTCTTACTGAGGGAAGGAAGTTGTTGGCCAAGATCTTGCGATACATGGCCCCATCCATCCTACCCTCAATGCGGTGCCGTCGTCCTGTCCCCTTTGCAGAAAAGCATCCCCAAAGAATGATGTTTCCACCTCCATGCTTCACAGTTGGGATGGTGTTCTTGGGGTTGTACTCATCCTTCTACTTCCACCAAACACGGCGAGTGGAGTTTAGACTGAAAAGCTCTATTTCTCTTCAGAACACCTGACCTTCTCCCATTCCTCCTCTGGATCATCCAGATGGTCATTGGCAAACTTCAGACGGGCCTGGACATGCGCTGGCTTGAGCAGGGGGACCTTGCGTGCGCTGCAGGATTTTAATCCATGACGGCGTAGTGTGTTACTAATGGTTTTCTTTGAGACAGTGGTCCCAGCTCTCTTCAGGTCATTGACCAGGTCCTGCCGTGTAGTTCTGGGCTGATCCCTCATCTTCCTCATGATCATTGATGCCCCACGAGGTGAGATCTTGCATGGAGCCCCAGACCAAGAC
The DNA here is from genome assembly GCA_016801125.1 of Novumbra hubbsi. Classification (NCBI taxonomy): domain Eukaryota; kingdom Metazoa; phylum Chordata; class Actinopteri; order Esociformes; family Umbridae; genus Novumbra; species Novumbra hubbsi. Next base: position 17,084 of record JACXGK010001464.1, on the reverse strand, counting down.
CCCAGACCAAGGGTGATTGACCGTCATCATTTTCTAATAATTACGCCAACAGTTGTTGCCTTTTCACCAAGCTGCTTGCCTCTTGTCCTGTAGCCCATCCCAGCCTTGTGCAGGTCCACAATTTTATCCCTGATGTCCTTACACAGCTCTCTGGTCTTGGCCATTGTGGAGAGGTTGGAGTCTGTTTGATTGAGTGTGTGGACAGATGTCTTTTCTACAGGTAACAAGTTCAAACTGGTGCAGTTATTACAGGTAATGAGTGGAGAACAGAAGGGCTTCTTAAAAAAAAACTAACAGGTCTGTGAGAGCCGGAATTCTTACTGGTTGGTAGGTGATCAAATACTTATGTCATGCAATAAAATGCTAATTAATTACTTAAAAATCATACAATGTTATTTTCTGGATTTTTGTTTAAGATTCCGTATCTCACAGTTGAAGTGTACCTATGATAAAAATTACAGACCTCTACATGCTTTGTAAGTAGCAAACCTGCAAAATCGGCAGTGTATTAAATACTTGTTCTCCCCACTGTATAAGACTGACCGACTTTGATAATTGAATGAATACGTTTGCATGTGATGGCTCACACAATAAACATATGTTTAAAAAGGGTAATGAAGAGTTAGACAATTCATTGAGAACCAACTCATCAGTTTTGATCAGCAAGCCAAGTTCCTGGAGGTATGGTGCTAATTTTAGAAAACAATCTGGTGTGAGCGAGAAATTAATTGTTCCGAGATTTGAACTTATTGATTTGAAAAAAATGTTTTTTAATTCGATAATTTAGCAAAAGCAATTTAGAAAAACTGTCATAATGTTTAGGTGATATGTCGAAACATGGAAAAATAAATAAAGACGTCGTACATTTACATACCTTTTCTCATAAGTGTATTTTTCATCTTTCATCTGTAGGTGTCTGGAATAGTTATTCCTGGGAAGGTCATAGGCAAAGGAGGCTAATGCATAAATCCCTTAAATGATGATTCCCTAGGTGTCTCCATCGCTCCAAAGCATTATCAAGGCTAGAAGGAGTGAAAGAGGGATTTCTCTCTACCAGGGGCAGAAACAACATCAGTCTAAGAACAGAAAATAAAGGTAGTTTTGTGAATAATAGGTTTGTGATTGTAAGCTATGTGCTCCAGACTGACAAGGGATGACTGTCCTAATTCTCCATCCTAAGCTAACAATGGACTATGCAAGATACTTCCATACAGGTGTATTGGTTGAGATCTCCAAAATTGTATGTTTGCTGGGAAATTTAAAGGATGGAAGCTTCCTTTGATATTTATTATTGTCACATCATTTTGGTTCCCAAGCAGTAGAATTAGTCTGACATTTTAAATGAGATATGTTTTCTTAGATATGAGATATATAGTCCTATTCTACTTGATTCTATATCCTGAGAAGGTGACAAGTAAATTGACTAAGTCAAGTATGACTGGGTTACTGGCTTTTGGTTCCGTTACTTAGTATGTTGTCTGCATACAGAGAATCTATACATGCACAGTGTCGGAATCTATGTAGTTATCCTCAAGACATGTCACTTACTGTGTGACTGAGTGACGGACAGACTGAGTGAGTTGGTGTCAGACTGACTACCTTTTGTTCAATAACATAGTGGTGAAAGTTGTAGACTGAGACCGGATATCAAAGCTGGCAAGTGAATGTGAACTTTGGAGCTCCTCTGGGGAGATATTTAAGGGCCCCCAGGGAGCAACTTGGGGTGAAAGCCAAAAGCATAGAAAATGAGTTTTTGTCTTTGTAACCTAAGCCTTAACCTTCATCCTAACCTAAAAATTAAAACCAATGCTTTGGTGTTTTCTATTCTTTATCAACTGCAGCTATATCAACATTTAAAAATAAAAATAGCTTGAAACAAAAAGTTATTTAAACCACACAAACAAAAAATGCAATCCACAAAATGCATCTTTGTTTGTTGTCACATTGTTGTCACAAAGGATGAAATTGTCGCTTTTGGTGACTATGTATTGCATCGCAGGACTTATGCTTATATTATGAACCCATTCACGATATACCCATCCTCATCCACAATGTACCCATCCACGATGTACCCATCCACATCCACAATGTACCCATCCACAATGAACCTGGTCACAATGTACCCATCCACATCCACGATGTACCCATCCACATCCACGATGTACCCATCCACATCCACAATGTACCCATCCACATCCACAATGTACCCATCCACAATGAACCTGTCCACAATGTACCCATCCAGATCCACAATGTACCCATCCACATCCACAATGTACCCATCCACATCCACAATGAACCCATCCACATCCACAATGTACCCATCCACAATGAACCTGTCCACTATGTACCCATCCACATCCACAATGAACCCATCCACATCCACAATGTACCCATCCACAATGAACCTGTCCACGATGGACCCATCCACATCCACAATATACCCATCCACATCCACAATATACCCATCCACATCCACAATGAACCCATCCACATTCACAATGTACCCATCCACATCCACAATGAACCCATCCACATTCACAATGTACACATCCACAATGTTTTCTGTATGATGGCAAATGGGTAGCATTATTCTACTTCACCAAAGTGATTATTTGTTTTGCTTAAGTTGCTCAAATGTAAAAAATAAAATAAAATCAGTTGCCCAGCAGTGATGTTGGATGAGGTTATCTTTTATATTCTAAAAGCAAAAGTGTTAGCTATTATAATAAATACTTTTAAGTCACAATTGTCCTGTTGCATTAGTTTATGTGATGGTGGAAAAGTCAGAAGGAATAGAATGCATAGGTTTTCTTATTATTTTCATGGTGTCCTATTTGATCTTAGAAGGACAGGAGACCTTGGACCACGCTTCTGGACTACTTGAGTTGTAGCTGTCCCGGTCCAAAGTCCTCCTGGTTGTGTTACGGATCATGTTGTTGCCTGGTGCGGCCACTGCCCACAGTCCAGTCCTTATCCACATTGTTATACAGCTGCCTTGGATCCTGTTTAAGAACTCTGGTCACAGCCCGCATGCATTTATTGAACTACTAGGCTTCTGAGCAAAATTTTCTTTTTTATGTGGCCGAAAACGTAATGTACAGCCGTGGTCAAAAGTTTTGAGAATGACGCAAGTATTGGTTTACACAAAGTTTGCTGCTGCATTGTTTTTAGATATTTTTGTCAGATGCATGTTCTTCGGTGGCATCTGTGTTGGCCCTTCTTATCCCTCCACTAACAAGGAACTGATGAGTTAGAGCTGAGCGGGAGGGGGCCTGCTGGCTGCCTCTGGGGGGTTGCGGACCGTGCCAGCCTAATGCGGGGGGCGTTGCCGCAATGCTAACAAAGCAGACAGGGACACATTCGCACCACAGTAGATTATGTGAAGCACTTTTCCAAGACTTTCATGTTCTGTATGGAAATTCATACGATGGGGAACATCTAGGTTGGCTCTATGGTTCTCTATTTTGGGCTAGTTAACCACCGCCATTTCAGATTCCTCTTCATAGAGGCAGTTTTCTTTGGACCGGAAAAAGAGCTCCTTGTGTTTATAGAGAAGAATGTTGCTGCCAGAACCTTCTGTTACGTAGTCCAGCTGTGAGCAGGCTGTGTGGTCCTCCGCACAACACATCCTGCCATGATCATGTGAGCTGGGTCGTTGTGTCTCTGCAAACCACCTGAGGTAGGATCCAACAGGAAATAAAGGTACAGCTCAGCTGTAAATTTAAGTGTGGTGTGTGTGTGTGTGAGAGAAAGAGAGAATGAGGGCATATCTGTTTGATTCATAAACGACTGAGACACGCAGGCTGAGTCAAGCCCAACTTGAGCCCAAGCATTTAAATGGATTTCGAGTAGTAATTGAACCATGGTCTACACCAGAGCTAACTACTTACATTCCCCCACGGGTTTTATCTACAGCCCAGGACCCAGCCCGGGTTAGCACATTCCTGCTTGACAGAACCAAACTTTTACATTTACAGTAGGAAATATTTCATTTAAGAGCATAAGCCACAAACTCTTAAGTTGCTGAAATAATTCCTCTACTGGCAAAAGGGTTGTGCTCCATATCAAAACGGAATGATGCCCAGCCACTGTTCTTGTATATGTGGAGCAGTCAGCCCTCCGGACAGAACGTGGTAACAACAGCAAGTTATATGGCAGAACCGACCGCATCGTTTTTTTAACTTCATAAATTAATTAGCCTCGAGGTTACGGGAGTTTCCTTAGTCACCATCCAATTAGGGTGTTTGAGGAGCCGCCGAGAGAACGGTCTTCTTGGGGCTTGCCGTAGCCAAGGCCTAGCAGGGCCGAACGGCGCCCTACATCGTGCACTACATGTGTTGAGGTGACTGAGGCAGGGCCCCTGCGTCGCTGACCCAGAACGGCAGCACACAGCGGAGGCACAGCCTCACGGAGGGGAGCAGTCGGAGACTGAGGGGAGGCGAAAAGGAGAGGTGGAAAGAGAGAGATGAGGCGGGTTGGAGGAAAGGTATGAGGGAGAGGGGGCGTGGTTAAGAAGGAGGAGGTGTGGGAAGTATTGGGAAGAAAGGAGAAGGGAGAGAAAAAAGAGAGAGAAACACTGAGACGCTAAGAGACAAACACTGAGGGACAGACACTGAGAGACAGACACTGAGAGACAGACGCTGAGAGACTGACACTGAGAGATAGACACTGAGGAACAGACACTGAAATACAGACAATGAGAGACAGAGACTAAGAGCCAGACACTGAGAGACAGACAGAACGCCACGGAAGTAGTGCTGCACTCAGTGACAGGGCGCGTTCCAAATGCCCCCACCCTCAATGCATTAGCGCCCTATAAGAGGAATGTCATTTGGGGCGCGCTGAGAGAAAGACACAGCTCCGAGGGATTCATTACTGTTAAACTACAGTGGATTCAGCACAGCAGGCATGTCCTACTTCTGTTGGCTAAAGGTGCAACAGTTGCAAAACAACGGCTGTGTAAAACATGCATCGGCAAAAGACACTTCATTATTATGAGGCAATCTAGTTCCTCTATTGTTTCTTCATGTCTGTGTCTGATTCTCGTATTTCACATTTTGCTTTGGGCTTGAAGGAGTCTTTGAAGCCACGGCCAGCAAATGGAATTCTATTTTATTCTCAAGGCAATACTGGTATTGGTTCAGGGTAGTTTAAATGTCTTTGTTTTCTGAAGAATTCAGTTGTGGCTTCTGAGAAAATACATAGTCTTTCTTTAAGTTTATTGGTAAAAAGTAAAAGGTCTAAAAGCACAAGTAAATTAAATAAATTATTGGCTACTTAAATTCCCAATATATGAAATGACAAACCCAGCCCTTTTCTGTTATCACAGACAATCCACCCGATTTAACCCCTGAAGTCAGGCTGAAAGTTAAGCAATTCATTATCTGATGACATGGTAGGTCACAGTCCAATCAGTCTGAAAAGCTGCACGTCTGTTTGTACCTGTGCAATAACTTAAGAGCTGTGACTTTGTCTCCACTCTGTTTGACCAATGAAATCTGTTTACGCACCATTTGCACTGAAAGGCCCGGATGACTCAGGATCTAGCCTCATCCGCAAAAGGGGGGGGGGGGCTTATTTGTCCATTTGCTGATTAAGAAGGATGGAGGAAGGGGCGAGGCACCGTTTCAAGCTCTCCGTCAGACAGGGGGGATTAGATGACGGGAGGACAATCTGCATATAACGCACCGTCACTAATCCAGCCCCCATCTCATCTTCCCAATCCTCTCTACGGATCAACGCTAAATTGACCATTCTATTCAGATGAGGCTGACTTAAAACGCTGTCTAATGGCAGGCAGGCAGGCAGACAGAACCTGAGTAGTCTGTTTGACAAAACCGCAGATAGACACCTGTCATCATTGTCTGCACAACTGCAGACCTCGAGGGCACCGCTAGGAAATGATGACGGCTTCCTGATCCCGTTCCCTGCCGCGCCCCGCTGTGCTGAATAACCTCGGGGGGCGTCCCAAAGGTCCACCTGCTTCCTAACAGTGGTTTCCATGTGAAGCGCCGGCGAACACCCTTCTGCGGTTTGCGTGTTCAGGTTCAGGCTCGCCTGACCGCATGGAGTCAACGTTATTCAGCGTCTTCCCCTGGGCCGCTCTCCTCCTCCTCCTCCTTCCTACTGCAGGCGCGCTGTGTTCATCCCGTCGGCTTCATCCGTTCGGTAAACAGGGTGGGGTTTGCAGAGGAGGAGGGAGGTGTTTATTCAGGGTCCTCCTCGGGCCGTCCTCTGTGTGCGTAAGCCTGTCTGGGCCCCTCACCGTGGCCCCTGGTCACCCCCGCCCGCACCGGCTCTATATCGCCATGGACCCTCATCTGAGTCCAAAACAGCACCCCGATTCCTCCGTGGTATTTAGGTTTGTCAGCGCAAGGGTACTACATAGGGAGTAGGGCGACTTTTTTGTACACACGGCCCATCATCACGTCAGCTGCGTGTTCAATTAAAGGCTCCTTCTCGGAGGCAGTCCCACAGAGGCCTCTTGCCCTCACGAGCTAATGAGGTGGTGGTCAAGCTGGATCAGGGCTGTTTAAAGAGAGAAATTACCTTTGTGCTTCGATGGGACGTGGGCCTTTCGGGAAAAAAGTAGCTACGACATCTTTAAAAGGATTACGTTTAGCGGAGCGTGAAATCCCCATTATCTACATAATAGCCGAAACGGCAGCCTTTTGCCTATTTAGAGCATTACTTTAGAACTGGGCCGTAGTGCTCTGGTCAGCGGTAATGGTTAACACTCTATGTAGGGTCCTATTTTCCAGGGAATATGGCGTTAATCTAACTGAATGTCCACCGCCTCTCTCATCCAAGCCATTGCATTTGCTGTCTGGTGATGAGTGGCTTTTATTTTCATTCACAGTGTGCCCCAGTGGTTAATATTCCAACAGTGTGTTGCTACTGACACGTTGGATTTGGGCTTTTGCTATGGTGGTGAATTTGGGGTAATTGTCCAGCTGCATGATCGCACAATCCAATGGGTTTTGTTTAACATGGTTGTATCTGAGCAGACATGATGTGTCTGTACACTTTCCAATTAACCTTGGTTCTGCTGTTAGCAGTTACATCATCAATGAAGACAAGTTAGCCGCTTCCTGTAGCAGCCACACAAGCCCAGATGATCAGGCAGTATGAACGTTCCTTTACTCTCCATACTCTCCATCCATCCTCTACATGTTAATCTTTGTCTCATGTGTTGGTGTTATCAGTAGCAGTAACACTATATGATCAATAGCTGACTTAACCTGTCATAACCAGTTATAATTGGGTCATTACACTGTCATGACACATGTGTATAGTTGATGGGATATCTATAGCTAATTGATTCAAGGATCGTTTATTTCAGCAAAGGAGACCAAGACTAAACATGTATCCTTTCTATTTTTGTTCAGTGTTGTAGCTATAGGTATCCAGGAATATGCTGTAATGTAATGTCAAATTGCATTATGACCATTGTGTGTCCATTTGAATTTAAATAGCTGAATACACTTTACGATACTGTCAGGAAGCATTACGACTATCACAATTAGCGTGTAATGGTAGACATACTCGTTACCGTACCATAGAAACAATGTCAGCTGTTACTACATGCATCTTCACGCTGTCCTTCAGTGGGTGCTAGGACACATCTCTGCCTATACTTTTATGACCCTATGATGGAGGGCCTATATACTAAGTCTTTACATTTCTGAAAGGTTCCTCCAGTATGGAAGAAAATATATTCAAAAGAAGCTAGAATATTTTTTTTTCCTCTGTCCTACTTTTTCCTTTTTACACACTCTGTCAGTCTGTTTTCCCTCTCTCTCTCCCTCTCTCTCTCCATCTCTCTTCCTCTCTCTCCTGCTCTCCAGTACACCACCAGCCACAGTGATTAACAGAAGAGGGAAGGGAGAGAGGAGAGGTACGAGGGAGTAGAAGAAGACATGCCCTCGACACGGTCGTCAGGCTGTTCCCGTCAGGCTGTTCCCGTCAGGCTGCCGGCGCGTGTGTCAGCGGCAGGCGCCTCTGAGCCCCGCTGAGCCGCTCCGATCCTGCCGCTAGCCACGGGGGGCCACGACGCCCCGCCGGGAGGGAGGCCCGCGTAACGTGTCATCGCGCCAGGGGTCCGCAGTGCAGCCGCAGCCGCTCATCTCCCCGGCAGAACCAGCGCCACGCTGGGAACTGAGGAGAGGGACAGGCGGGGGGGCTGTGGGGGTTGGAGGGGCACAATGAGGTACTGCAGCGAGGCGCGGTGGCCCCTCCCGCCTCTCCGCTCTTCACCCCCCTCCCCCTCGCGGGCACTTGTCTTACCCTGTCGTTTTCACCTCCTCCCCTCCGTCGTCGTCTCCCGCCGCTCCTCTGCTCCCAATAACGTGTTCACCGCGGGCGCGTGACCCCTCCAATAGGAGAGTCGTATCAGACCTACACCACGGCCCGATCTGCTTCGGCAATCGTGCTTCCACTGGTGACGGCCCGGTGTCTGCCGATGCTATTTAGATTACGCGGTGGGCGACATTCCCGGTCACGGAGATCCTATCAAGTTCCCTTTGGAAACGCCTTGTTATGAGCGTCAGCCAAGTTGAGAGCGAGGAATGAACAGATAAAACAAAGTCCCTTTCAACTATCAATAAGTCATTTTGCCACTGCTTGGCCGTCTCCGTAATGGAACGAAGGAGATCCACTCTAAATGTAAATAAGTGGTGTTTCTAAACCGTCATTTGCTCACGGTCATTAAAGACTCTGATAATCTTTGCGGACTGTCGGCAACTGGGTCAAATCCGTCATTAACCCAAGTGATATGGCGATGAGTGCCGTCTTAACTGATTCGACCTATTGGCCCTGCTCAACATGATTAGACTGTGCAGGGAAGGCTCCCATTTGGGACCTGCACATCCCCGTTAGCAGTTGGGATGCTGGACGGCTTGACCTTGGCGTCGACAGGGCATTCGTCAATCTCTCCCCAAAATGTTTCAATGACTGTTATTTACATTTAGAGTGGATCCTATGGCCTTTCACAGCCCTTTAAACAAAAGTGTGGATGTGAACTTCCTGACCGGGACTGTTAACAGAAACAAATGTGTTTGGGTGCTGTTTTTAAACGTTAATTAGCCATTCATTGAAATGTCATGGCTTGTGCTTTTTAACTCCGTACAGGTCGGATTAAAACTGGCAGTAGTCTGAAGTCAGTCCATTACTATCCAGGGGTGCGAGCAAATTGCTGAGGACGGAAACAACGTCTGGATATTGCGAGCAGAACACAAGAGGCAAAACCTGACGTGAATTAATAGCAACCCTCGAATGGCAAATTCTGCAATGATTTAATTATATACCCGTACGACTTTCTGGTCTGCTAGTTCTGCTTAACAGCATATTTCAGTGAGCAGTGCAACACATTCGCCCGCGGTGCATTGGACTGACAGTCAAGACAGCCCGGCGGTTCTGATTCCAACCCAAACAGCCCTCCATTGTGCTGGGCCTGAGTTCTGGCGGCAGCTGGCCCTGCCGCGGTCACCTCACCATGGTTAATGCGATGACAGCACGAGCTTTGCTTAAACTCAGTATTCCCGATCACACAGGATGACATGACGGATGCACGGATGGGTTTGCGCCTTAGGCCGGCACCGCCAAACACGCGGAAAGCGATGAAGGCCGCGCCGAAGTTCGACAGGCACCCGAAAGAGTCGACCGATTGCACACCAAGCGAGAAGTGAAACATTCAAATGTGACATTGCAAGTCCGGCACTGTTACGCAAAATCTACGATGTTCAATCGGGGCTTCTGTGAACCCTGATCAAAACCAGTGCACAGTCAAAGAGGAATATGCCGTTGGGAAAACCTCCTATGAGGAGTGTGACCAGGCAGAGATCACTCATCTGTCTTGTATATCTACGGGAGGATTACCGAGGGGCCCTCGGCCTTTTGCCACCTTTCCCCCTATCAAGCTCTTCCCCACGGGCTATCGGCTGTTGAGTGACGCTGAGAGCTCGCTTTGGGAATCCCATTTATTGTTCACGTGCAGCAGCCACAGACGAAGTGTGTCCCAAAACCAGAGTAGCGTGCCTAATCATGAACGAGTGCACTACTGAGGGGCCAGTGTGGCTACTCGAATGCGCGAAGGCCTTGGGTGGCCTCTGTTGAGACGTGCTGCTATTATTGAGGAGGCACATGTGAGGAACATGCGTACTTATAAGCTGAGGAATGCATTTCAGACCGGTTGCCCATGTGCCTGAGGGAGCGATCGTGCACATTTCTCCCAGTCAACATTTGATGGCACCATCCCAGGGAGCGGTCAGATGAGGGATTCAAACCATCTCAGCCCATGGGGGTGGTACGTTTGGACAGACGTTCCAGCACAGTGCTACAATGCTTGCCTCCTTTTGTGGCAGACAGTTAACAGGTTTCCTCGTACATTTCCGATTCAGCGCTCTACGCACTTTCATAGAAAGTTTTGTTACTTTTAATAAAAAGCAGTAGATGCCACAGTCATGGAGTCTGCTTCTGACAGTTTGGTCAGGAACGTGCACACCGGTAGCCTGCTGTAAGTTGTTTTGAAGGGCTCTGGCAGTGCTCCTCCTGTTCCTCCTCGCACAAAGGAGATGGTCCTGCGGCTGGGTTTATGCCCATCTACGGCCCTGTCCAGCTCTTGAGACTGTACTGGAAGACACAGCAAACCTTCTTGTGACAGCACGTATGGACGCACCATCCTGGAGGAGCTGGACTACCTGTGCATCCTGAATAGATTGCAGGTACTGCCTCATGCTACCAGTAGTGACAAGGATACTAGCAAACCACAAAACTAGAGAAGAATCAGTCAGGAAGGATAAAGAGAGAGCAATTGTCTGGGTCCACCACCTGCAAAACCATTCCCTTTTGGGGGTTGCCTTACGGTAGCCTCTCCAGCCTCTCTCACATTCATTTGTACTAAAACAGGTGACATTTATTCACAATCGCTTATGCTTCCTAACTGGACAGTTTCATATACCTGAAGATTAATTGACTTGGTGTTATACTGTGATAATTATGTGTTCCCTTAATTGTTTTGAACGTTGTACTATTTGAGTTCACTGTATTGTACATGAACCTGTGTTTCACTGAACACAAGGTAGACTCTAGTTGTACTTCTTTTAATAGATCCATATTTCATCCATATTTCATTGGGCATGTTCTTCTTCTTGCCTTGGGAGACAGACAGAGCCAGATAGTACCTGACTCTGAGTCAAAACCTGCATCCCAAGTGGTACTACGGAGTGCACTACTTTTGCCCCCTCTTTGCTCACTGCCATTCAGCCTGCCAATCATGTTGTCACTGCCGTTCTACGCCTTGTACAACTGCTCACCATTTTAGACCCATGTATTTACAGATGCAGTATCCAAATCATGGGAGTTAGCAAAGTATGTCACATACGCAACCCATATTTGTTTTGCTGATGTTGTTGCACCGTTTCCAAAAATTGACAAATTACATACTTCCTAAAAAAAACGTATGTACTCCCAATACATTTAGAAAAGTTTGTCCTTCATTTGAAAATGTATAATAAATGTCATAATAAATAAATCATTTCAGCAATATTTTATTATCCAATTTACCATTTTCTCTGTATTACTCTCCTATTTGGGTCTTTCCTTGATTGTTTTTATTTGTGCAGAATTACAAACTGACAAGTAAAGAGAGTAAATGTTCATGCTCATCATTTCAACTGGAGCAGGCGCTGGGCTGGACAAAAGTATTGTCCGGCCCAAACAAATGAAAAAGCATCCTCAGACTTCTCCTGTGAAAGGCAAGGATAGTATCTGAAGATCTTCGTGTTCTGATTCACCAGGTTTTCTGCTGTTCCTGAAAAATGTATTCTGTCAGACACATACCATTCTAACCATCAATACATTACATACCCTGTCAACGTGAGCCTGTCAAATTACATCTTAACCATTTAATTCCTGGGCTAAGAATGTTTCTATTTTTAGTCATACAAAATTCTTGATGGTGTTATGGATATTCAATAGCCGTAAGATATCGAATGTTAGCAATAAATCAAACAGAAATGACATGTTCCATCTATTAAGCAGTACGTCCACCATTCCATTCAAGCGGCCGTATTACATTTCATGAGTAAAACGTGTACCCGATACCCCTAAACAAATATGTTTGAACTTACAACTTCAATTTTACAACTGAGCTTACATCACAGTAAATCAATGGGCCTTTCCCACCTCCCTCTGTATTCATTTTAACACGTTGCTCACTTTAATTGTTAGCATTGGAGGACGTCCAAGGTTCCTGGTGTCCGCATTGTATTTGGCTGTTTGGACAAAGTCTGTGTTGTTTTTCCAGACTTGAGCAGTATTCCCTCCCTCTGGCAGATCCCTGGGAGAACTCCCGGTTTCCTGTAAGCATGCCAGCCTCAGGCATCCCAAATGGTACCACATTCCCTACATAGTGCATTACTTTAAAAAAATGTCTCTACAGGTCCTTGTTAAAAATAGTGCACTACTGTAAATAGTGAGTTGGGAGACAGGGCAGCTAGTGTCCTGTGCTATAGCACGTCCAGGTTATCTCATTTCCAGTGCTATTCTTAACTTGTCCTTAGTAGACCGATGCTTTTACTGGAGTCTGGTGGCTCCACTGCCTGTTAGAGAGGTCACAAAGGGCCATTATGTCAGTTAGCTCGACAAGCGCTTCAAGTTTTAACGCACCCATCTGAGATATGACAGCCCCTCATTCGCTACAATTCGGATTAGTTCCACCCTGTATTGAAACACTCACATGACCGCTGTGCACAAGGTCCAAATTACACGCTTGTCACTGAATAGTCCATACTATCCCCCGACCTTCCTGGAAAATCCAGGAAATTATCAATTAGAAGCATAACATTTGAGAAATAAGTTGTCTTAATCAAGTTAGATCAACAGCACACCCAGGAGCATTATGTTTTAATAGCAGCAGTCATTATGTGGTTATGCATTTACTGTGTATACGTCAGATAGCTCAGGGGTTTATAGGAACAGGCCAGTAAATGAACGGTAGAAAACAGTAAATATTTCAAAGCCACATGTGAAATGGGACTATAAAAACCCCTTTGTTATTATTATTGCTGTGTGGAGAAAGAGATGATACTGATTATAGATGGGACAACCTTTACTCATTTACGATTAGATTAGTATCTATACATATTACAAGGGTGGACAAAAGTTTTTGTCAAAATGGGATATTTTAATCCAACAAAGTGCCCTATGTGGTTCTTTACCCTTTGATGAGTTGGCCTGAACAGGGCAGTGATAAAAATAGCAATTGTGTATTATCTATTCAACAAGCTTTTTATTGAAGTAGGTTTGTGAAATTATTTTTTGAAGTGTTTGTTTGGTTTGGAGTGTTTCATTATAATCTTGCTTTTACTTACCTCGTTCTTGACTGGCCAGCTGCGGTTTCCAACCATTTTAGACTGTATTGTGAAGACATTGTGTTGGACTTGTAGAGTAGGCAACCTTTGCGATTACCCAGTTGGTCACACCAACATTTACACACATTTACCATAACCGTAACCTTTTTCAATTATTATTTTATTTTGCCAAGCACATTTATGCTTTCCTAATGGAGGACGCCACTCGGTTATACTAAATGTTCAGATGTCAGAATACATGTATTAATGTTGTTTTTAAGAGGAGGAAAACACTGTGTATCCGTTTATATGATTCAGTTGGCAAACAGATCTGACTTATTAAGCATGGTCAGCAAGCAAATGACAGTGGACATATATGTAAAGCAAGATAGCTTGCCACATGTCTCAATAGTTAACTCCCACAGGCATGTTTTCCTGTAAAAGAAGCTCACATCAATTGCCTTCATTTAAATACAGTCTATGTTGTAAATCAAAAGTTCTAGCTGCACATCAGACCAGTTCGCTTCACCTGGCCAAAATAAGTACATTTATCCAGCGAATGTTTGTTTAGAAAGATGCAATGCACTATTAATGCAATTAGTACACACATTCCTCAATCAATCCGTATTGAAGAATGGATATCATCAGGAAGAAACTGCAATTCCAAAACGTATGTTTCAATATCACCATGTAAGACGACTTACAAAAACGCTACCTTCAAATCATGTTGCCAAGCCATTGTGTTATGTAATGTGAAGCTAGCCATCTAGCTAGGAGTTCCCAGTCAGTTACTGGCATATTTTCAAAACTCAAGAGGAGGAACTGGCCCAAAGCAGGAAGCAGCACCACCAAGAGTTGCCGTCTTTTAGAAAGAGGAGAAATGTTATGATTTTGTACATTTATCAAGATATCTACTGATACTTTGCTGACAGACATCTAAGGTTGGCTTGTGGGACCTAGTTTTGGGCACCTCTGCCTAGGTGAAATGCCCGCGAGATGCAAAATGATTGCGAGAAAACATTTTTAAAATGTGTCTTGTTCTCCAAAGGTGATGCTGTGAGACTCAAATGAAAAGAAACGTGAGAAAATATCAAACACAGCAACAAACTAGAACAATAACGAGGTGTTATCATATGGTGACATTTGTCAACAAAGGAAGTTGAAATGAGAAGAATCCGTTAGTTCCTTCCTGCGGGTACCGACTTCACCGTGCCATTTGGGACACATATCTGCAATGAGACTCGGCTTAAAGACGACTTTTATGTTTATTCCCGTGTGTTTCTGGAAGAAGGTACTTGGTAATCTTATGTGAAATATTTTCATTAAAATGATGTGATTTACTGTGTACTGCGTTCATATTCAAGAGCCACCTTGGTTGGTATGACTGTGCAGACCATTTATGTTACGTTAATGATGATCCTCTCCATGCATCCGTCACAAACTTTACTTCGAAAATTAAAATATATACATACATACTGACAAACACGGGAACTCAGACCGTGTTTTTATTGATTTGATTCTGTCCCGAAGACCTAATTCTGGGGATTTAGTGAGAATTCATCCAAACTGTTTGAAATAAAAACAAACATAGCTACGGTCGTGTACTGTAATGTATCCTTGGGAAAGCTGCGTTTCCATGGTGAGAAAGGACATTCAAATTAAACTGCGCTGAAACAACAATGACTGAACCTGTTGATACAGCCTTTCATATAAAACTTCTAGCTAAGCAAATAAATCTCCCCTCTGTGTCTCTTGCAATGTAATCGAGTGCTGAACTGTAATAGACCAGTAGTTTAATACCCCCCCAATGGGAAAACCTTCATCTGTGTCCCAAATGGCTTGTGGGCCCTGGTCAAACGTAGGGCATTATTAAGAGAGAAGTAGGGCATTTTGGAACGCATGCCCTTGCCTTTGGAGTGAGTGGTCTTCTAGCCAGTAGTGTTTAGACTGTCTAGTAGCTCAGGTACTCGCTTTACTTCATGCTGAACATGAATTAAAGTAGGCACAGTGTTCTCATGGGTGGCCTGACCACCGCCTGCAGCTTTCTGTCAAGCCTGTCTCTATACCACACTCTTTCCTTCTCGTGTATTTATTCCCCTCTGATTGGCGCTTGTCCTCTTATACCAGACTACTGGTGTGGAAAATCAGGTCTGCAACTTTCTTTAATACTTCAGCGACACTTGATTATGCGAGAACTTGTTGCAATTGTAGCACTGCTGCTAAATGTGAGTGTTTGTTAGGAAGTAACATAATTCCTTTGGAATTATAAAAGCTCAAAGCCTAGTTTGTTTATATGTTGCATTTATGTGTGTGTGTGTGTGTGTGTGAGGGAGGGAGGGAGGGAAGAATACAGAAAAAGCATGGAATGTTGAGAAGGAGCAATCGTTGGACATTTGCCCCTTTCCTTTTCTGCGTTTCAGTTGAAATGTGCTTTAAAAGGCCCCTTCTTTCTCCTCCAGCGCCCCCAGCAATGTCACCGGAGCCCCGCGTATATATTTATTTAGCGGTGCTCACTAAATGGCTTAGTGACAAATTAGAGTGTAACAGTAATGACCACGATAGTTAACAGAACTTCTCTCAACAGAGGTTGGAATACCCATTGGTTCCTTTCTCTCTTTATTCTGACGCATTTCAGGCCGCTCAATGTGAATGACAATTACAGCCCCAGAACCGAGAAAAGGCCCCTGAACTCTGGCCCGTGTCCCAAATGGTGCCCTGTTCCCTACCCTGCGTGCTAATTCCTACCAGAGCCCCCCGATGGACCCGGTAGCACCCCACATAAGAAAGGCTGCCATTTGGGATGAGCTTTCCCAGGCAGGATCTTCAGGGCTAATGTGGGACATTTCCCAAAAGGAGGAATGAAACGGGGAGCTGGTAGCTCCTCGGGGTAGACAATAGCCGGGGGGGGGTTGGGGTTAGGGGGGAGTTAAAACCCGGGTCAAGAATCAAAATGGGAATGACATTTGCCATCACCCACCCTGATTGGCGGCCATTGAATTGCAAATGGGTGTGGCGCCGTGGCCTTTCACGGGTCTGACAGGCCGGCCGAGGCGCCGTTCCCACACGCGGGAGCGTAGGTGGGAACGGGCTCGGAACCTGCGCCCTGAGAAGTGCGACCTGTAGGAAACGGGGTGCTGTTCAGCCCCCCTGCTAGCGGCGGTGGGGGAGCCCGTGCAGCCCTCTCCCAGACCGGCACAACACAGACACACAGCGGACCATTGTCCCGCCGGCAAGGGGGAGAGACGGGGGTCACGGGGAGGTCCCGGAAAGGAGCAGCTTGAATAAAGGTGTATTCTGACCCATGTAAGCGGCTGACACTTGGCAACACATGTTTACTTCTCTATTTGCCTTTTCTGCTCGCGCTCCGCCGCGGGTAAAGCTTCGCCGTTTGGATCGAGCACGTCTCCTCGCAGGGTTTCGCTTTCGCCGGACGCCATTGGCGCTTCATGTTGGTTTTCCCCCCATAAATATTCTCTTTTTTATCAGCGCTTCATAGGCCCTGGTCAAAAGTACTGCATTCCGTGTAGAACCGAGTGCAATATTAAACACAGCCGTAACAGTCTAGGAAGACAGATAAATGTTCCCTGGCATTACTTGTTTCCGTCCCCCCAATTCAAACAGCAGATGTGAAGCAGCTTGGAAAGCGAAGAAGAGAGCCAAAACCCGAACTACGTAAAAATGTCATGTTAAAAATGGCAGCCAGATGACAGAAACTCAAATGTTTGCAGAGCC
>JACXGK010001463.1:40483-61765 GCA_016801125.1 Novumbra hubbsi | reverse complement strand
GCCTGTCTTCAGTACAGCAGCACATCAACCATCCAACATAGAGTTGACCACGTTTTAGCCCAGCAGTACGTTATACTCAACCCCCTCCCAGGGCAGCGTGACGGGAATCTAATACATCGAGATGCATCTCAGCTGCTGGCACCTCTCATGAGCTGGATAAGTGGAGAACCACACCTAAAACCTGAGTGGCGCGCCTAAAACCTGAGTGGCGCGCCTAAAACCCGAGTGGCGCGCCTAAAACCCGAGTGGCGCGCCTAAAACCTGAGTGGCGCGCTTAACCCCAAAACGAGCGGCAGCGAACACGTTCACTACCCAGCACTCTGCTGATCTTACCATCAATCGCACATCACGTCTCACAATAGAGATTTCACTTTAAAAAATAAACCTTTTAATGGGACAATCGACTACAGACCACTAACTAGTAGTGATAGTTCAAAAAGGGTGATTTGAAGACGGCTGGTGGATACTAGTGTTAGTCACCCAGCAAAGGATGATCTCCATACATCTCGCATCACGTGTCATTTACTGTTTTATTTATAATTATCACGTTCCAGCAACTAATCCCAAGATGGATATTGATTCTTTAGGCCTTAGCCAACACCATTCTTCTCTGCCTTGCTCCTGATTTGTTCCTCCATTGCCTTTCTCATCAGCTAGATACAATCTCCTGTTATGAAAGAAATCCAATAAAGGCACTTTGAAATGCATCAGAAATGCATGTCAGAAATGTGCTCTATAAATAACATTTGATTAAAGGTAACAGTAACAGCAGCCAGTCCTGTCTGTGTTTGACCCTGCAGTGCGTAGCGACGGAGGAATCCACTACGTCAAGCTGCCCCAGGCCTCATCCGCCTCTTTTGTCCTGAGGTTCCTTGAGACGCTTTGTCATCAGCTGCAAAGTGACAACCTTTTCAGCTCACAACCCTTCAGCCCGGCGTTCATGGCCTCCGCTGGACACACGGCATACGACAGGAGCAAGTCAGGTGTGTGTTTGTACATTACTAGTGATTACCAGAAAATGTCTAGTATAGTAATCCAATTGATTTAGAATGAATGTAAACTAATGTCCTCTGTGTGTGTGTCTGTGTAAACAGTGAATGTTTACCTTGAACATACAACTGTATCATTCACCATCGACACTTAGAAACTGAATAAAACACAATTAAAAACTGTGGCTAGCGCTTTCATGTACCACTGCCCATCACTCATTTATTTCATAGTATACTATAATTTCCCTGGCAGAAAATTATACACAGGTAGAAGTATCCAAAAGTGTCAGTGAGGCCCTCTAGTGGCTGTAACTGATACACATGTAGAAGTATCTAAAAGTGTCGTTGGGGCCCTCTACTGGCAGTTATTGATGCACATGTAGAAGTATCTGGAAGTGTCATCGGGGCCCTCTACTGGCAGTAACTGATACACATGTAGAAGTATCTGGAAGTGTCATCGGGGCCCTCTACTGGCAGTAACTGATACACATGTAGAATATCTGGAAGTGTCATTGGGGCCCTCTACAGGCAGTAACTGATACACATGTAGAAGTATCTGGAAGTGTCATCGGGGCCCTCTACTGGCAGTAACTGTTACACATGTAGAAGTATCTGGAAGTGTCATCAGGGCCCTCTACTGGCATTTACTGATACCAGCCCTTGTGTCTCTGCTCCTATATTGTCCCCTAGTCAAAGAGGAGACGTCTGAGGCCATGTCTATTGCCAGGAGAACCATAGGGAGGAGCAGGCGTTTGCAGAGGGACAGGGAATATACTCCTTACCCAGCCCCCCTCTCCTCTTCCACAGTGCTGCACAGCACGGAGACCCACCAGGCGGAAGGTACACCCAGTAGACCCCAGCTTACTGTCCTCCTCTCATTTCCCCTCCTGTATCTGTACTGATCCGCTTGTATGTCAGGTGGGCGAACAAAATGGGAGTCCCCACAGGAGTTTGCTGTCATCTGTCCAGTTAACATCAGCTTATATGAAGGGGATTTGGGCCAGAACCGGGCTGTGGCGATTCAATTTATGAGTGTCTCACTTGATTAAAGTAATAATCCTAACCACTTCTGCTGGACCTCACTTGACAAAAAAGTGATTAGACTTTTGCAGTGGTAGCCCACACATTTCTTCTTACCGACTGGACATAACCATTTTCTTCTTACCGACTGGACATAACCATTTTCTTCTTACCGACTGGACATCACCAAAACACCTTCTTTAATGCAGAACCGCAGTTTTGTTAATTAAAACACTGACATGTCGAGTTAACCTAAGTCCTACTTAGGTTACAGAAAATGATGTCAAATTAAATATTACAGTGATATGTAGCCATCAGCTCAGTTTTTTCATGATTAATCACCAGTTTCACCAGTGGGTTTTGTTTAAAGCACATTCTTCAATATTACCTTCCTCATGTGTGTGTTTGTGTTTTGTGTGCTGTGTCTGTGGGATCGAGACTGTCTATATCGATGTGTGTGCTCTAACGGAACCCGCCGATCGTTCTCTCTCGCAGAACCCGTTCCCCGCAGCGAGAACGGTTTCTCAGAGGACCCCATGGACACCTCCTCTACCTCTCCCTCCATGACTCCTCGAGCCCAGCCCCTACGCTCCCACACAGAGTACCGTGGCCAGGGTTCCAGCAGCCCCTACTACCCTGGGTCCGGCCCGCCCAGTCACCCAGCACCGCCACCCCCCCTCAGACGCATGTCCTCCAACCCCTCGGAGCTGGGGACCAGGGCGCTGCAGAGGCGAGTGGAAGGTAGGCCTTGTAAGACATGAACCCCCCGTACTGGCTGTCCGTCTGGGCCTTTAGTCGCTCTCACACCGGGCAGAATGTTGACTGTTGATCCACAGTGTTTACACTGGGGCAGATTTAGCCTTACACGGCCAGTCCTCGGGCCATCCAATGATAAGATTGCGGGAGTGAGCATCAAAGAAAGGCCTTGAGACACCAGTGCGTGTTTGGATACCGCTGCCACGTGGTGGAATGGGTAAAGCAGATTTCCTTTGGTACCATCGCCACAATGAAAGGAAAAAGATGAGTACTGTTGTACTCTGAACACATCTTGGTGTTGCGGACATAATTGTGGCGCCTTCGTGACACCATCTTTGCTTCACATTTGTTTTCCGCTCTCCAGCTCCGAGCTCCACCACGGGCCCGGAGCAGCTGGGGGCGGCCGACCGGGAAGCGGCAGCGGGGAATGGGCCCGGGAACACGCCGTCCACGTGGTCCGTCGACGAGGTGATGCAGTTTGTCCGTGACGCCGACCCACAAACCCTTGGACCACATGTGGAGCTCTTCAGAAAACACGTGAGTGGCTCTTTGATTGATTTGAGTTATTGACGGGTTTCTTAACTTTTCTAAACTATTGAGCCTTTGTATTTTCTGTGTTGAGCGAATGCGGTAATCACCAGAGATGAGCAATGGGTATGTACTTGGTGTCTGGTCCGAATGTGCTCCAGTGGTGTGTTCGTTCCTGTCAGCGGCAGGAAGCCGACAGGGTTTGGAGGATGGTGTTTTGTCTTAGAGATATATTCCTGATAGTCTCCTTCTGTTAGTATGGCCTGTGTCATCAGTGTTTAGTCTGGAACATGGCAGACATGTCCAGGGCTGTCTCCGAAGCAGGCTGTCGTTTTGTTTTGTCATGAATCTTGTTCTGCCAGCAGCACAGCATCCAGCGCAGTCCTGTTACTAGTCCTGTTACTAGTCCTGTTACTAGTCCTGTTACTAGTCCTGTTACTAGTTGACTAAGCTATGTTCCTACTCTGAAATTGACTTTTAAAATGTTAAACATTAAGGGTTCATTTTATGGATAGTTAAGGGTTAACAATATTGCCAGGTACTATGAGGCACTATAGGTAATATTGCCAGGTACTATGAGGCACTATAGGTAATATTGATTGACTGTATCTCTTTCCCATGTTTTCAGGAGATTGACGGCAAGGCTCTGATGCTCCTGCGGAGTGACATCATCATGAAGTACATGGGGCTAAAGCTAGGCCCCGCCCTCAAACTGTGTCACCACATCGAGAAGCTCAAACAGACAAAATAAACCGACAAAACACACACACACAAACAACATAGTTGCTGTGAAACCCTAAGCTCGAACCATCCCTCATTCCTTTGCTGAGACCATCATACCTCATCCCCTCAGAGCCGGCACGGGAAGCATCCGAGTAAACATTGTGAACTAACAGGAAAGAGCGACAGCATGAACGTCCATCGACTTGGCTGACACCCAAACGCCTGCGTTGTGTTGTACTACCGATGCACATCTTCACCCAAACGATTTAAGCCTGTTCAGGCAACCACCTCAACCGTTCCCGGGTCAATCTGTGATGCACCAGTATTTCTAAGGGCCAGCTTGTGGCTAAGACGGTAGAGCCAGTAACAGGTTGGTTCCTCCCCGAAATTGCAAGGATATAAGAGCAATTAGAATGTAAATTACTCTTTTTAATTATGATGTGAATAGCAAAACTGATCCTAGACCCAGCGACTCAACCAACAGCCTTATGGATAAGGACCCAAATCCGCTCCAAGGCTACTATTCCCGGAGGTCAGGTGATGACAGGGGACACATATACCCAAACCAGACGTCTCTACGGCTTGTTGCATTTGGCTCTCATCGCAATAAGATATCAAACAATTGAGTTTTCGTCATGTGTTCAATTATTTAATCGTTTCAATATCGAAAAACTTTAAAAAGGAGAATGAATGTTTCCGGGCTCTGAAGACTTGCATTGTTTCTGTCCAGAGATACAGTGATTGTAACTGCCAATCGAGTCATCACAAATGCTACATCCGTCTGTCCGTTGTGCTGTCAGAGTGACATCATGCTCTCTGGAATACTGATCATTCTCTGAAACACCCAGTGGAACATCTGACCAGAACACATGACTGTGATCGGAAGTGAGACGTTATTAACTGAAGATAATTATGGTGGATTTATTTGTGGAAACTCAAAGGACAATGTTTTGTAGATAAAAAGCCAAAAATGTTTAAGTTTTTTTTATATCATGGATTTTGTATTGTCTGTATAGGGTATTGTTCATCTCTGCATAAAGGTTTTATTTAATCTAGTGTGCAAAGTGTTTTTGCCCTAACAATGGCAGATTTCTAATTGTTAGTGTTCATGTTGCTACACCACCAGACAACTACCTATTCTAACCAAGCTGAACATTGATTGCAATATATGTTATTGCATCACTCTCATTTTGTATTGTTGTCTGTTGGTTTTCAAGCACCAAACGCATAGTCAATATTTATGACATGTTTCATACTCAGGACATCCATGTTACCTTGATATGAGGATATGTATGAGTCAAGCATCAGGTGAAATGGATAGCTCTTGTCCAAGATATAAGTGCAAGATAATCCACTATAGCTAGTCAAGGAACCAGCAGTAACAACCTGGACCAGAATAGAACACTGGGGAATTTTACACACAAGCAGAAAAGGTATTTGGATGTGATTCATTTGTGTCATAATGACCTATAATGTGATAATGTCTTATTTTAGTATTTATCTTTTCACTGTGGCAGAAGTGACCATTTTTCTGAACATTTCAGAACGATATGAAGTCATATATTCAAAAAAATCTTTTGTAGTTTTTTTGTACATGGATGCGTTTTAGTTTGAATCAATGGTAATACTTGAAACCGCCTTGCTATGTTGTGATACTCAGGTTTTAATAGATTTTTGGGTTATAGTACAGACTTTTCCATAGTGATGTGTGATTCATGTTGTTTAGATTAATTTGACAATATTTCTGATCAATTTTGTATATTTTTTTGTTGTTTGAAGATTTTACATTTTCAGCCTTTGTTCCATAGACATACACAAATATACTGTACATTTTTTTCAATGCAAAGTACTGAAAAATGCTTGTTTGTTAAATATTTGCATATGTACTTTCACATAATTAAACCTTTTTTCACCATTTGCTTAATTTCATGAAAGCGACATGAGAAAGCGACATGAGTAAGTAAAGTTATAAGCCTCTTGTAGACTTTTCTTTATTATTATTATTATTGAGATTAATTCCAATTACATTTGGTCCTACTGCATCACACCAAAACATTTCCCAAATGCAAAGTGTATAATCCTCAATCAGATAATAAAGAATGTATCTTTATTTAAATTTGATATTTAGTCAGTTCCCTAAATGTAGTAAATTGGCCAAAAACCTGTAATCTATGGTTAGGTTTTTGTTTAGACAGCCATTTTCTTTCTGATGATTTAGTAATTTGAAAAAAACATGCTCACACCCCCATTATTTCCATTGATTATTTTTGCTAGCTGTGGCTAATGTTAGGGGAAGATTATGATGGCTGTTTAAAGATCTGAACAATAGACTGAGGTTTCTCTTCACAATATACTTATTTCTGTGTAAGAAACCGTCTAATATTACATTTCTCTTTCAGTACTGTATTCCAGTAACAAGTAGAGGAAGGTCAAAATTGGTACCAATCTGTGTTGGTAAATTGGAATTTAAACATGAACGTTTTGTAAGGTAAAAATGTTAAACAGGTACAAATACAGTTACAACACTAGATCCACAAATTGTCAATCTCTGAAAACAAAGAGATAATGTACATTTTAAGCATACAAAATGACATGACGATTGTCCCCAACTACCTGACGTAAAGAACTCGACGAAAGTCTCAAAACGCATTGTAATTTCCATCGCCTGGAAGAGTAAGCAGGAGGTTTGAACCACAGGTCCTGTGTGCTCCACAAGACAGTCTGCCTGTCAAGCTAAAGCCTGGGAATTAGCTAGGCTTAACACAGATCTATAGGTCTCATCACCACCCCCTTTATGTAACATTTGACAGACACTCTTAGACCATTTAATTTCTTGCTAGGGGAATCTAACCAGCAACCTTTTGATTACGGTCCCAAAACCTTAACCACTTGACACTAGTCTAACTTTTCTACTTCCTAGGGAAGAAGGCTGCAAGACGTTGCTTCTTGAGGGGAAGGATGTGGATCTCTTGTGAGCCAACCTTCTTCAGTTTGATGGCCTGTCTGTTCCTGGGGACATTGGGGTCTTTCTGCTCCACGTGGCCCCTAGATAGTGGCAGGGCACTGTAGCACTGCTGTAACAGCGCCCCCGTGTGGCCGGAGGACTCCTGCTGTTGTTTTATAGACAGGTTCTTACTGGACACCCCAGAGAGAGCCTTGATCTTACCACAGAAGATAGCGGTGGCGGGGATGGCGTCTTTGACAGCCACAATGACTTTGGCCGTTTGCGATGTGTGGAAAATCTCAAAGTTTGAGCTGCTACTGCTGCTGCTGCTGCTAGACTTGGGCTCGTTGTTCGCTCGGACGCTGCTACCGTTCGCCCCGTCCACCACGGCCCACTGACGCTGCCTGCTAAACTCTACGTGGGCCAGGCTGTTCAGGAGGCTCGGGTGACGGTGGTGGGGTTTCTGAGAGGAGTCGGCGGGCCGCAGCAGCTCCAGAGAAACGGCTGCGGTGACCTCGGGTGAAGGGTGACGCGCCGCTTGGGTCCTTTTGAAAGAGGCGTGCCAGTCCTGGGACGAAGCGCGCTCCTTCCTACCGACGGCCTGTATGCATGTTTGTTTCCTGGCTACAGACAGGTCAAGAACCGCGTCATCTTGCCGCTGAAAGGCCACTTCCTGTTTCGGTTGGATTATAGGCGGGGCTTTTACGGACAGGTCCAGCACCTCGCCTTCGGGGACCACGGCAACGGAGGGCAGGGCCGCCAAAGAAGACATGGGATAAGCAGCCATCGCGTGACCCTCCACAGGAGGGCTTGTGTTCTCCTCAGGGTTAGTCTGTGTGCTCTTAGTCGCCACCCCGGACGGTTTAGGGGGGTCGGCGAAGGCTTTGGAGTCCTGGCTCTGTGGGACGGGGATGGGCAGAGGGATGGGCAGGGGCACGGGCAGGGGCACAATGACAGGGTACGGGACCAGCAGAGTAGCGGGGGGCACCAGGGGAGCGAGAGGGGAGGCGTACGGGTAGGAGAGGGGCGGAGTCGGTTGGCCCGGGGGCGGGGGGAACGCGGCTGAGGCGTAGGGGTCCGTCAGGGCGGGCCCTGCAGGGTGACAGGCAGGGGAGGCGGGATGGTTCTGGGTCTGAGTGGAACACAGCTCCTGTAGGAGGGCCGCGAAGGCGGGGTTCTGGAGGAGCGCGTGGAGACCTGGGAAGGGGATGGAGAAGCGTTACTATTTTTCGACAAGCCAACAACGTAACGAGACGAACGGCTCAATTCCATAGCGGTTACCTGGGTCCTGAGCCGGGGCTCCAGGCAGCTTCTGATCCAAGGACGACGGCTGGCAGAAGGCCAACGAGGCCACGGAGGAGTTCTGGGTCTGTGTCTGACATAGCAGATTGTTCTGGAGGAAGGACAGAGAAGGACAGCCGGGCGTCTGTTGTAGCAGTGCCCCCATTGGGTTCAGGTGCTGGAACACCTGCTGCTCCAGCACCAGTGGGAGGGAGAATCCAGAGCCCGGGGACAAGGAGCCCAGGGACAGGGGACCCTGGTGGGTCAAGAGGTAGGGGGACATCCCCTGGGGAGCAGTTCCTCCAGCCATCTGTTGGAGCAGGTGGAGGGGCATCATCACAGGACTGTCCCCGAGGCAGAGAGGCTGGAGCATGGTGGCGGACACCTTAAGCGCCACCCCCTCGGGAGCCTCCGTGTTGGGGCTGACCATGTTGGCGGAGGGGGAGAGTGGAACGGTTACCATGGGACACGGGGGTGATTTCTTTGCCCGTCCGGGAGAGCCAACGTTTGACGCGTCGCTGGTGTTCGGCTGGGTAACAGTGTTGTCCCGCTTTCTGATCTCCTCTCCTAGACCGGAACTGCCTTCTCCTCCCCCCCTTCCTCCTCCAATATTACCCCCATTCTGAGGAGAGTCCGCTACGTTCTCTGAGCAAAGATCCTCCATCTTATTTTTCATCAAAACATCCGCTGGAGTTCTGGAGCCACTAAAATCACTGGAATGTTAGCATAGGAGGGCCATGTTTACACAGAGTCGAGATGTCACAAGCTGGCATCAAACCTGAGGAGAGAATAAAGGGCAAGTTGTTAATGAAGTGGAAAAATGTTGGTGATTAATCATAACTAATGTTGGCAAGCAAGTAAAGTAAACAAATTGTAATGAAGTTACAAATATTTCGATTCAGTGTTTAGTCCATGTTTATGTTAATGAAAGCAGAGCTTGAGCTGCATGTCAGAATTCCCTGCTATGATTTAATGAAATACCCAACCCTGGAGACAAACTGTAGGACGTAACTTGCTTTGACCCTGAATGACACGAAGTTCCACTCAGTATGAACCCTAAATCACTCGTAAATCCTCTAGTCTTTCCTAAACCTCTCAATATTTTTCCTGAACCTGCAAAAGCAGCAGTGAAGGAGAAGGACCACAGCCCAGAATGGAACAACGCCATAATACCAACACGTATATTGAAAACCCGTTCCATGTAGGCATAGATAAAGCAGGAATGCAAATTCATCCCAGTCATTTCTTTGCTAAATTATGAGACCCCTGCACCTTTTAAAACGGAACATTTTGAGCCAGGAACAGAAGGGTTACATTTTAGTGGAACCCTTTTGTTCCTTGCTCAAAACTTTCCTTATCAAATTATTTGGAAAAGAAAGATAAGGTGCAGTGGTCTCTACTTATACACATACATAAATAAATGTTTATGCACGTTTAATCAGTATTGTTTTTAATCTGTATATTCCCTATTACTTGATAATACAAATATATTAGTGCCCCACAAAGCTAACTATTCATATTATTACTGCATGGCTATTTTACTAATACTAGTTTCTAATATTATCTAATTTATAAACCTTTTAGCTAATTTGTATTGTTTTTCCTAGCACTGTCGCGCAGGAACCTGCAAGTAACAATTTCATTATTTTATTAGCATTTTTTGGTTTCCCAAGTAATAAAAACGTGCACATCCTAACTGTCTTTCCCTAATAATACCGTAAGCCACTCCTTACAACTGAGACATCAAAATACGGGACAAAAATATTTATAATGAGGCCTTGTAATTACCATAAACTGAGACTGGAACATTTATAACAGTCCACCATTGTTGTATTTTAAACCAGAAGTCTGGAAACCCATCACGCCATTTTAGATAAGTATGATTCTGTGATTAGATATGCCATTTACCAGAAAGAGAACGACCCCCCACCCAAACATACTCTCCCCATGCTCTTTCATTAGATTTAGTTGTTTGTGACGGAAGCTTGTGGCTTCAGATTAGCCTGGTCCTCAAATTTGTTTGTGCCAATTAGTGGATACAATTTCATAATTGGCTCTATAAACTCTATAAACGCTCGCCAGCTGTTTTTGTGCTGTCCTAAATAACACAGCTTCCACAGCACGGGTATCTAGGCAAATGTATTTAGCAACAAAGTGATTTCTGTCAGAACGAAAATTAGGCAATGCATATGTTAACCATAGAAATACATAGTAGTTAAAAATAAGGAACCTTTAATACATTGATTATACTGCGACAAGGTCACATAACCTCTCTAATTGTAGCCAACGCATGGGAATAGGGGGACGGAGATATCCTTTTAATTAATCATTTGTCTATTTCCTTATTATTATTACTATTCTTTTCTTTTTGGCAAACATTTACCTCAGAAGCATCGGCTACGGCAAACATATCACTTGACTTCGAAATGCAATCTCTTACTTCTACATGCTGACAAAAAACGCTTCCAAATAGACGTCAATACAATCAACGCAGGCCCAAGTTTTCCGGCAGCAACCCCCCCCCCCAAGAGATTTGTACAGGGAGAGAGCGAAAAGGGGGCTGCTATCTAATCCTTGGATGTCCCAGAGGTCTTATTGTGTCTGTTTCTTATCAGGTCAACCTGACACAAACACCAGGAGAGAGAGACACTCCCCAAAACATCTCTTCCAATACCAGGCCTGCTTGGTAGGCCTGAATATATGCCCATCCAAAACACCTGATTCGGCACCTCCCACCACAGTACAAGGACCCTACAATGTGAATAAAGGTAGTCTTTTCTCTGCTTTGCGCATCTCTCCTGCACAGCAGGCTGGGGGCTCAGTGAAAGAGGTTAAGCTGAAGGTAATAGGCCATATGTCGCTGTTTAGAGGGATGCTTTTCATTTAGGAGGGTTGAGGGTCCTGTGATGAATTGTCTTTGGAAAAAACCTTGATGTCAAATGATGTCTGTTCCAACCAGCGCACCCTAATACGCTGCTTAAATGATGTCTGTTCCGAGTTCCAGACCCTAATACGCTACTTAGGAGTTTGTGCCAAATGGCACGCGATTCCCTACCAGTACACTACCTTTGAACATGGCCCATATGATTGTAGTGCACTTTAAAGGGAAAAGGCTGGGGGTAAAGGGTGCCATTTGCGATGCGCGTCTCCTGTTCTTCGCTTGACAAAGTGAATCAACTGCATTACACCCAACAATATAATGAAGGAAAGGAAATGTGACTCTTTCACGAGTATAGCATTTTTCCCAAATGAAAGTTTCTTCTTCTCCTTCTCAGTATATTCAATTTCCACATCACTCAAATCACTCACCGTCTTTGTTTTATTTTTCCTTACTCAGTACAAATATGCCAAATCTCTTAACGCTAGACTATACCCGTCTGACTGTAAAACGTTGCACGTTCTAACAAACGCGAGACGCATTTCGTTATATGAGAGACACGCTCTCACAAACCTGTTTTTAATTTGGTGTCATTCTGTTGACTCCCCTGGACTTGACTGGAACTGGAAGAGAACCAAGGTCATCAATAATGAAGAGTATAAATTTAGGCATTTGTTTAAAATCTGTGGTAGAAAACAAACACATGCTTCTAATGCCACCAGAACTACACACAAACGAACGTGCTTAAACGCTATCTCGCGCACACACACACACACACACACACAAACACTCAATCAAACACACACAGATTTGGAGCTGAAATGTATTGGTCTGAAATCTATTGAATGGTCTGCCAAGACTCTGAAAATAAATCTTCAATAAAGGAGAAAGACTTATAAATTATAATACCAAATTTGGGAGTGCAACAAGCCTGGTCACTGCTTCAGGAAGGTGATTTATCTTTAGAAAGAAACTCTGGAGTACATTAAAAGCAACACATTTCCCTCCAGCTCAACACCCCAAACCCCTGCTTCAAAATATGACCGTTGTGCATGAATTTATAACCACAGCCACCTACACACACACACACACACACACACACACACACACAGACACACAGACACACAGACACACAGACACACAGAACTCAATGCAGCAGTGTAGGGCTGCGCTATACTGAATCCCACAGCTTGGAGACAATTGTCGTTAGAATGATGCTGGTTTCCCAGAAATTGATTTATTTGTCTATACTTGTCAAAAAACATGGGGCACAACCAATATGTGGTAGGGCCAGGAAAAAAACACATGCTAGAACCATATATGTGGTAGGGCCAGGATAAAAACACATGCTAAAACCATATATAAACTGATTAGATAAAGGCAAGACAGGGACTGATTCCTGACAGATGCCCTTGTTTAAACCTTTGTACACAGGTGTGGACAGTTAAAACACGCTCTGTCATCTCATTGGGATCTGGTATCATACATGTAAACAGAAAAGATCTGATTTAGATCAGGATAGGATCACAGGGTTAGGAGTTGTTTCTGGACATGGCCAGTGTCTCTCCTCGACTACCAATGTGACAGACGGAAACAAATTAAGCGTCTCCAAGCATCTCCCATAACAGGAGACAGACTTAGACAGACACCAATTTCAAAGCTGGTTTTGACCTCTCTAGTCTTTTCACACCGGTAATTTTTTGCCTGACAGATGTAGGCTCTGTCATTCCATTGGTTTTTACACATAGTTCTATGTGCATATGTTACAGGAGATAATATTTTAGATAGAGAGCTTGTCTACGATGGGTTGTTGTGACTGCCAATCTATACTGTTGTCATGGCAACCCATGGGCAGCACAGTGAAGCAGCTGCAGCAGCAGAAGTAGCAGCAGCCATTTTGTTGGCTACATGGTGGGGCTCATCTGAATCTCTGGTAAAAATGGCTTGGGTTTACCAATGCCTCTACACTACTTTTTTCCAATGTTGTCTATGGTTTAAAGTGTTGCCTGTGATTCGATGATTGTGATTTGATGTGATGCCTTTGATCTATTGTGTTGTTTGTGATCTGAAGCCTGTGATCTGATGTGTTGTTTGTTATCTGATTTCATGCCTGTGATCTGAATTGGTGCCGGTCATCTACTGTGTTGTATGTGATCTGAAGTGTGGTCTGTGATCTGAAGTAAAGCCCTTGATCTGATGTTATGCCTTTGCTCTGTTGTGGTGCCTGTGATATGATGATGTGTTTCCTTTGGTCTCGAATATATTGACTAGGTAGTATCTTCCATTTGTCAAAACACACCACAACAACACAAAGAACCACCACAACATTACAATATGATCTCACAACATTACAATATATCTAAATATAACATTGTACCATAACACAACAAACTAGCATAAGAGAACAAAACAAGAGCTACCAGAAAATACTCTGCTCAAACAATTAAGGGAACACGTAATCAACACAGTACAACACCAAGTCAATGAAACTTCAGGGATATCAATCTGTCCAGTTAGGAAGTATAAGCGATTGTGAATCAATGTCAACTGTTTTGGTGCGATGAAAGTGACAGCCGTTGCATTGGAGAGGCAACAGCAAGACTTTGGGAAGTCTCTCTGAGTAAGGGGGTTCACACAATCAGAGATTTCAAAACATTTAATCACAAAATGGCACGTATTTAACCCTAGACCTCAGAAATGTGACATTCTGCGAAGTTTCTCCCAGTTAATTGTACACATGTGGGGAAAGTGTGTATAAAATCAGGAACAGGGTAAAATAAGCTACATAGGCAGTATCCCAAACAACGTCCTATTCACTATTTAGGGCATAGTTTTCAACAGGGCCCAGAAAGTCCTGAATACATTGTACACGAGGCATAGCTGGCATTGAGGGAGAAGCATGACAAGGCTGTAATTGATCAGGAATGTAATCCTACAGCAGAACCGATCATTATGAACAGTTTGGAGAGCACAAGGCCTTGAGCTTGCTCAGCATTTACCCATTATCTGGCCCATCTAATAACAGTTTTCATGTATCCAGTGCTGATGGTTTAAACGCATACTTTATAGCTGACTGTTCCTTCTCAGTATGTAGTGTTTAAGGCTACTTTCCGAAGGTTAGAATATGAGAAGTAAATATCTAAGTTACATCCATCCATCCATCCATCCATTTGTGTCATCCATTTTTAAGGATGATTACATAGATTTTGGATTGTATTTAAAAATACCCTTGTGAAGTAATAGAAAATACTAACATACACAGGCTCAAATAGACATTTGATACCAAGTATTACAATATCATTTCAGATACAACGTGGCATATTCTTTATTTCTTCAAATAACTATCCGATTAGTCACATTGTGTTTTTTGGAGGTCTTGGTTTAAACATTCCAAAACAAATATTTGTCTAACAAGTTCCTAAATACACATGTTATCCAGGGGTGTCATGCACTAAACAATATAGTAAGCACAGGTTTATGCTAGTTCATTAGCTTAGATGACCGGCTTTGTCATTGTTGAAGAATAGATTAAGCTTTCCTCTTCTAAACAGTTATTGAGTGCCGATTCTGAAGGCTGTGTTTGGGATCAAAGGCATTAAGTGTGTTCTAGGTCCAGGCTGTGAGCGAGTTTATTCATGATGTGTTATGTCATTGTTAACAGAAGCAGCACAGAGATGCTCTGGTGGAGTATATATATAGCACCGGCCCCCTAGTCTGACTCACAGAGGACACAAGTTCACACAGGACCAGATTGTCTGTGCCGCATTGGTCTTTTAGAGGGTTTCCTAAACTTGGAGTTGAGGCCTACCCGAAGTGCACTCTTTGGGTTCAGATAGTCGACACATCATCAAGCTTTGAGTGTTTGAATCAGCCTTGTTGCACTCTTCAACTGGAACCTGACACATTTTTAAAGTCTGTTTGATGAAAACCATTTTTTGGCATTGACATAATTGCTTGGAATTATTTTTGAAAATATGTGAAAAATGTCTTCTCTCTGCAAACCGTGCGAAGGAAGAATTGAGTCAGCCGTTGACACGGTGGGCAATTACACGAGAGCATGTAATTCCTGCTTAACACTTTTACCCATTGCACTGGTCAACAAAATGCTAGATTGGAAAATTCTTCACATCACCTTTTCATTGTCTCTATTGATTTGGGATCAGCAACTATATCAATAATCTGCTTGTATATTTCGTAAGATTGATGAAAGGTAAGTCTCTTCAGCAATGTTTGGGGATTGGTTGAGTAAAATGCCACCTCAGCATTACAGTAAAGGCATAGAAAAAGTAAACATATAAAGTCTTATGATAGGAACTAACGCCGTTAGGTTGCATGTAAATAACAAACAAATGCATCATCAGTAAGTTGCCAACATCCCTTTCAAGTACCTTTCAGATGTGAAAGTTCAAAAATAATTCTATGTCATCAAAGAGAGAGAGGTTTTAATGGTTACAGCGGCTCTCAAATGTATTCACACCCCTTGAACTTCAATTTTAATTGTGAATTGCTAATTTATTTAATCAGTTTTTGCCACTGATTAGCAAAAAAGTCCATAATATAAAAGTAAAAAATGTAACCTGCAAACTCTTACAAATAAGTAACTGACAAAAATAAGTTCCCTAAGCATGTCTCCGCTTTGACACACCTGAATGAGCTGTGGTCCAACCAAGTGTCTTTAGTAATCACATAATTAGTAGAATGGAGTTGACTTGTGTGCAATTATAGTGTTTCTCATGATTTCAGGATAAATATACCTGTATCTGAAAGGTCTCACAGATAGTAGAATTCGAAAAGAAAAACTAGATCATGACGACTAAGGAACATTCAGAGAAAATACAAGATAAGGTTCTTCAAAAAGCACCAAAATGTTGTAGGACATAAGAACATTTCCAACTAATTAAATATTCCCCAGAGCACAGAAAAGCCCAACATTAAGTAACTGACAGAATATAGCGAATTGTGAATCTGTTTAGAACAGGCCGTCCTTAAAAACTGAGTGTCCGAGTGAGAAAGGCACTACGCAGGAAGGCCACCTAAAAACCAATGGCAACTATGAAGCACTTACAGTTGTCCATGAGGAACCTGGTTGGACACGGTGCATATTGCAACAAAAGTCTGGGGGCTCCAAAAATTGCCTTTATGGGAGAGAGGCAATACAAAAACTGGCATTAAATCTTGGTTAGAGTTGGCCAGAAGGAATGTGGGAGACACTAAAACAAAGTGGATAAAAAGTCTATTGACTGATGAGACCAAAATTGGGACACCATCCCCAGAAGTCATGCTATGAACACCATCCCTGCCGAGAAGCATAGTGTCAGAAGTCATGCTATGAACACCATCACTGCCGAGAAGCATAGTGTCAGAAGTCATGCTATGAACACCATCCCTGCCGAGAAGCATAGTGTCAGAAGTCATGCTATGAACACCATCCCTGCCGAGAAGCATAGTGTCAGAAGTCATGCTATGAACACCATCCCTGCCGAGAAGCATAGTGTCAGAAGTCATGCTATGAACACCATCCCTGCCGAGAAGCATAGTGTCAGAAGTCATGCTATGGGGATGCTTCTCTGCATCAGTGCCTAGAACGCTTGTGAAGATGGAGAGGAAGAGAACGCATCCTGGAAGAACACCAGTTGAGGTCTGCAGGATACCTAAGACTTTGGAGAAGATTCATCTTCTAGCTCGGCAATGATGCCAAACATATAGACAAGGCCACACTGTAGTGGCTTGAAAACAAAGATGTCCTGGACTGACCCAGTAACCCTGGACAGAGCTGGAGCAATTTTGTAAAAATAAATCTAAAACGGCTGTGTCCAGATGCGCAAAGCCGGTAGAATCTTATCCAAATAGACCCGTTACTGTAACAACAAATATAGACTGTAGGGGGTGAATACTAATGCAATCAATTATTTTTCCATTTTGTATTCGTAATTTATTTAGAGCAATACTTTTGAGAGCCACTTTAGATCAAAATATTACAGGGTCTGTAAATGACGAATGACGTCAGAGCAAAATGTATAATAGAGTAGCCATGGACTGATGTGGCAATTACATAGATCTGATTTAACTAAATGCCACTGGCGGGGTCATGGGTGTGAAGAACCGCACCAAAGGGGTACAGCTGCCAGCTTTCCATGAAAGGTAAATGGGTCATGGGCTGCCTTTGCCAGCTAGCATAGCCAGCGTACCCAATGGGGAACAACAGAGTGAATTCCATACCAAGTGTGTGAGTGTGTGTGGTAATGCCTTCCACATTTCTCTGTCTCTCCTCACTTTATCTCCCAAAGGCAAGCTCCGCCCTTGTTTCATTTTCACAAAACAAGAGAAGAAAAAACAAGTGGTGCCCAAATTACTGGTGTTTGTGTGAATTTGTGTGAGTTAGTGTGTGTGTGGGTGTGAATGTGACTATAACATTACTACTCTCTCAAACATCTGCATATAATAGAAGCATTCTTTTTAACTGTAAAGGAAAAGACCACCATTTGGCAAGATAAATTGTCTAATACTATGTGTATTGTAGTTTCAAAATAAATACTACACCAGGCAATAACCAATATTCTGTCCACTCTACCAAATACTGATACCAATGGCAGTCTTTGGGAGGACTAAAACAAATGACTGATTTACAAATCAACATTATATATGTAAAATAGCGAATCAGAATTTATTCATGAAAAATCCTGTTTTTCATCCTGTCTGGCCACCTAAGGCCTGCTAAGTATTGTCAGAAGATGGGTCGTTTTTTGAGTGTGTGCCTGCTCGCCCGCAATCTAGGGAACTATTTGGGAGAACGGGGAGTTTCGACTAATTGGTTTGACGATGCAAAAGTAAACAGACACCACATCTCTACACACAAATCACGTGGAATAACGCTAGCTGTTTAAATAGCGTAGTGGTTAAAGACAATCTGCAACACCGGAAACCGCGAATCGAATCCAGCCGAGGCAATAACATTGATTCCCGCCCGACACAACTAGGCTAGCCTGGTTCATTCTCTTTTCGAAATGTTATATTTGTCATATCATTCACGCCAATATATTGATAACCAACAGAAAACGATATGCCTCAATATCTGGGTTGCAAAGGGACAGCCCGGTAGAATGGTTAGCATATTAAGACCATTGGCTTAAGTAAGATATTCAATGTGGGTAAAAGCATTAAGTGTGAGTGACTGGAATCTGACTCAAGACAATGGTTGGATCCTGGAGCCTTCAAACAAATAAATCTTTTGTTTGAGGCACATTTGGTACAGGTAATGCATTTTTTTAAAGTGTCTTAACAAATAAAATATGTAAAAGGGGAGATGGGTGAAAGTAGAAAATGTATGATTGTTTTAAAATTTGGGGAAAACAGACAAATTAGCTTATAGTTTTTGTCATCACGATGATTGGGTTATTCTAATTAGGCACTGGTTTGGATAGCAATATATTGTGTTCATCGCCGGGGCTGTCATGTCCACATGACACACATCCGTCCAATCATGACAAAAAAATTGACACCCAAGGATCTTTACAGTCATTTCCAGTCCCAGAAAAGCAGCTGTTGGGGACATAACGCTGGACCTAATACACTACAGTGTCTATAGAGGGACACATAAATAATCACATTGGTCTACATTAAATAATTACAAAGTCATATAGATATATTGGATACACATCTTTTATCGTAGGCCTACATATATAGAGGCCTGAGTCATTATAGGCCATTCAGAACTTGAACTGATAACATCACTATTTATTGTCATTATTTGTAAGAGCAATGGTCCGGTTTTCCGAAAATAATCAATACCAAGAATGACTTTTGAGGCGTTGACCAAATACATAATTTATAAATAATATATACAACTCGTTCATCACCATCATGTACTTAGGATTTTAAGAGCAGCTCTTTTTGGATTCACACAGAAAACCTATACCTAGGTATTATCGAGTGATTGTGACCCGTTATTTATCGAAGTTACAACAAATATTACGTGTGAAGACTCTGTAAAGCCTATTCAAATTTCCCATCCAATTACAAGGCTGTAAAGGTGGCTTACCTTTGATCACATATCGCGTGCAGAACAATGCAATCATGTAGAAATTGGTGTCATCAATTAGGTTCAATTTCTCATGCTATTATTTTCTTCCCCTCTCCAAATACGAACTAGCCTTGCTATTCCGACATGCAGTTTCAACAAAATTCCCCTAAACGACCGATCGTTATTGAAATTTAATTTGAAACAAAGATGACATTACCATGCAAGAAGAATCAGTGATGCAGATATACGCGATGTTCTATCGTCATCGCCCCGACGCTACTACAAACCCCCTCGGCTTTTTTCACTGCGAGTGTACGAGGCGGTAGTACTGTGACAGCGAGACTGCGCGCGCAGATAGAATCCTCTCGGTTAGTACAGTATTTTGACAGGAAAAAGTGCTCCTCCCCCTGGGCTTGGGCTGTCTCTACGTTACGCGTAGTTTTAAAACAAGCCGAGAAAAACAAGCATTTCCTTCCATTCTACTTTTTATTATATTATAATACTCTAATCTATTGTGGAAATACAATTAATCACAATATATATATATATATATATATATTAGGCACTGAGTTTATTTGTTTTGTTTGTCATTTTATATGTCGTTTTTCAAAGCTGTTATTGACCTTAAGTCAGAGACAGCTAAGGTGGAGACACAAAAGGGGAAGGCTGGTAATGTGTGGCACATATGCATTACAACTGGCTCACAGCTCGTCACTGATTCTTGACATTGTTGATAAGTGACAGGCTTGTATTAGTTTTACTAAGCTTTTGTCACTCTCAGACATGCATATCATCCAAACCAAGAATGTGTGGAGGGGGAAAATAGGTTATCCTTCATATTTTTCTCATTCAAAATCAAGGCCTTTGAGGGTGAAGGAGAATAGCTCAAATTTTCTGGAAATGATCCTGGCATGACCGGCCTGGAGTTAAATCCCCCAGTCTGACGGGCTTAAATGTGGACAATGTCTTCAGTTTGACTGTCACACAGTAAGACATCGGTGGTGACAGAGGGTGAATGTTCTTAGATTCTTACCCCTAGAGAAAGGAACACAGAACAACTGGAACACAGAACACAGAGCAGGGGACTGTTTGAAGCCTCTGCTCCATTGGGGATTAAACGGAGGGCATTGACAATTGATTTTCTCCTGCTGGAGGTTTATAAGTGGTGGTAAGGGGCCCCAGCCTGGGACTTTATCTGGTCATCAAGGCACATCCTGGGGGTTAGATGTTAACTTCTGAAGAGGTCAGCGTGGAGGGGTCAGGGCACCACTGCCACATCCACCATAGCCCTTTAAAGCCCACTACGGAACAATGGGTCTTTCAGACCCCCGGCTAGCGGGCAACGAGGTGAACAGGCAGCGAGACATCGACCACCATCACTGTCCAACTACATTCCTTTCACTCCGCTGGAGACTCACAGGATCGGAAAGTTCAAGAGCGCCCCACAGTGGATGGGAAGTATCACGTCAGACCAGGCAATCACGTCCTTCAGATAAAGTCAGAGGAATTCCACAAACCCCCAAGGAACCCCCAGCTGTTCCACGCATTTAAATATTTTCCAGAGCTGGCACATATGAGAAGACTTCTCAGCTAATCATCGAGCCCTTAATTAGAAGTAATTTTCTGCCACAGACAATTACGTTGCATCCATTTATTAATCAAAAACCAACAGAAGTGCATTTTCATAGTGTGGAAAAAAATACATAGTTAGCTGTGTGGATTGTAGTTTCCAGGGAGAGTACTTTTTCACATTCAAACACATGCTGCTGCAGTGCATGTACATCAGTGCAAGGAGCCTAGACCACTGTGCCTAGACCACTGTGCATTGACCACTGTACCTAGACCACTGTACCTAGACCACTGTGCATTGACCACTGTACCTAGACCACTGTGCCTAGACCACTGTGCATTGACCACTGTACCTAGACCACTGTACCTAGACCACGGTGCCTAGACCACGGTGCCTAGACCACTGTGGCTAGACCACGGTGCCTAGACCACGGAGCCTAGACCACTGTGCCTAGACCACTGTGCCTAGACCACGGTGCCTAGACCACTGTGCCTAGACCACTGTGCCTAGACCACGGTGCCTAGACCACGGTGCCTAGACCACTGTGCCTAGACCACGGTGCCTAGACCACGG
>JACXGK010001463.1:0-22962 GCA_016801125.1 Novumbra hubbsi | reverse complement strand
TCCCAAAAAGCTTCGCAAGAACCAGACAGCGAAAGAAGCCATTAGAACCACGGGAGCAGCAGGTAGAGCCGCAGGAACAGCAGGCAGAACCATGGAAACAGCTGTTGGAACCGGCGGAATATAAGGTAGAACCGGTAGAGCATCAGTTAAAACCAGATGAGCGTTAAGACACTTTCAAGGAAACCGGCTTCGAACGCGAATGAGACCTAACGGACTGCGAACGTACTGTTCCATACAAAAACGACCTGGATTCGATCGGGGCCCACCCTAGCTCTGCCGCTGACAAGCCTCTTGTTCTTTTATCTCCAGATCAGTCCCTCCACTCCTTCTACCTGCAGTGTCCTCCTCCGGTTGGCCTCTGCCCCTTCCACTCCTCCTCTGCCTGCGACATGGAGGAAGCTTTCTCTGCGAGTTTCCCATCCCTCCCCGCAGTGGATACGCGGTGCGACGGACGCGGTGGCGTGTCCAACGAGAGACAGAATCGCGCTCAGGTCCGGCAGACTGTTTCTGGCCGATGGTCCGCAATGTTAATCATTTAATCATTCACACTCTATCTCTCTCTCTCTGTCGCCCTCTCCCCTCTCTCTATTCCTCCTTCTTTCTCTCTCTCGCCTCCCCTCTCTCTATTCCTCCCTCGGTCTATGCAGGTGTGGACTCAGCAGTTTATATCATCGTCAGACTGGACCCTGGCACGATGCAGGACCGCGGGACGACTCAGATTAGCAGGGAGGAAATAACCTGTAACTCCGGTGACACGCTCCTTACATGACCGTTATCCATGACCCTGGACCATTCACAAACCCTAGGCCTACCCTAAAACTTAACCATAACCATACCCGAAACCCATACCTTTACCTAGGCCATAACCTGAACACTACGTCTTTTATACAAGTTCAGTAAGCAACAACAACAATGCATAGGAGCATTGTGTTTGTGTTGATAAGGAATCACCTTCCACCTTCAACCCCTTTCTAGCTGATGTAGCTAATATTTGGTTTGCATGTTTAAATTGTATTTTTGAGCATGTCTGGTCACTTCACCGCAGTACATAATTAGTTAGTTGCTGAAGGCACAGTTTTAAACAGATGTCCTGGGAACTGTCTAGAGCAGAGGTGTCAAACCAGTTCCACGGAGGGCAGAGTGTCTACAGGTTCTCACTCTCACCCTGTCATTGATTGATTAATTAGGTCACTAATGGGTTTGGTTCTAACCTCATCTAATTGTTTAGGTCTGAGATGGGAACCCATTTAAAAGAAAAAACTAAACGATGCAGACACTGCCCTCTGTGGAACTGGTTTGACACCGCTGGTCTAGACAGTCTGAAAGGTGAGAGGAAAAACATTATTATTTGTTTTCTAATGCTAATTCGAACAATAAATTCATTGCTTTCACCAAGTTTATCTCAACGTACTTGTTAATCCTGAAGGTGACGGTGGACCTTTTTAGAAAGACAAACACTCAGACAGAGACGTGTCATTCAAACATACAGTCAGTCAAACACCCAGACTGTCCTACAGGCTCAGATGCCTCACTTCTCCGTTCCCTGTGAAGCAGCAGACACACATGTCATTAGTAGTGAAAAGTATTAGCGCAGACAAATCTGGGTCACAACACAACTCACAGCCTGGTGCTGATTGGATCTGTCTTGCTGCGGGTGTGTGTGTGTGCTGTTGTGCAGTCCTTCAGAGGAAACCCCACAGAGGTGGGCACATACTTAGTGTTGCAACATCCTCACAGTAAAATAATAACCGTCAATTAGCTTAATCCCAAGACACTCGTGGTTCACGGCGACATTCATTCGGTGGATGTAGCGAAATACTTTCATGTGCAGGAAACCCCACCCCACCCCTACCTCACCCTGACAGCGGGGGGGATGAGCCTGTCTGTTCCTCACAGCTGGCAGCCCAGAGGTGATCCTGATATCCTCTGATAATAACACAGCATTACAGCACAGCTCAGCGTCCTGCAGGGCCGAACAGCTCGGGGACAGACCCGACTGTTGTTTCCCTTCCGTGCACACATCTAGTCCATCCACAGGCGCCAATGCACGGTATCATGGCATGCACAGGCCTGTTATAACCTGTCCGGGCTACACAGGCCATTCATATCCGATGTATGATTGTACAGGCCTGTGTTATAACCTGTCTGGGCTACACAGGCCACTTTTGCCCGATGTATGATTCTACAGGCCTGTTATAACCTGTCCGGGCTACACAGGCCACTCCTATCAGATGTATGATTGTACAGGCCTGTGTTATAAACTGTTATAACCATTCAGATTACACGGGCATCTCATATCATTTTTATTTAGGTTATTTATAACCCATCAAGACAATAAACAGTCTACTCATATGAGATGTACAGTTCCCTATGAGGATGGTGCTCCAGAAAGGTGTTATAAAAGCCCATAATAAAGACCATAGAAAACTTGATGTTTACCGGTAACCCCTAAACTAGTGTCTCATTCATCTACTTTCTCACCC
Organism: Novumbra hubbsi; assembly: GCA_016801125.1. NCBI lineage: Eukaryota > Metazoa > Chordata > Actinopteri > Esociformes > Umbridae > Novumbra > Novumbra hubbsi. The sequence goes on along the minus strand of JACXGK010001463.1, from coordinate 20,479 downwards.
CAAAATAGCTTAGCAAATGCGAGTCTCACAGAGGGGTTTAGGATGGACTGCCTTCATATGACGTTCCATGCTACTATGTTTGGCAGAGCAAGCAGAAAGTCGAAAATGAATCCATAGGCCCGGGACTCCCCAGTATAGTTAATGAATGCCGTGAAGATTCGGGGGTCCACAAACACACGGCAGACTAAGATGACTATCTGCTTTGGTACACCCTGAAGACTAACCAGGCCTGACTATCTCCTAAGCAAATATAATAAAGAGGTTCTACATCATGCCCATTCAAATTATGCAAGCAAGTCACACACACACACACACACTGACTCTTCCTCTTAATCTACAACATTAATCTACAAACAGTCTTCTAAAGTACTTAATCTAAACATACTTTTGTATTCCTAATCTACACACTGTTCAAACTCAATCAGAGCAAGTCAGTTCATCTAAGGGACATTTGGCAAAAGCAGATATTCTTTCCCACAATCATCCTCTCCCCTGGAGCCTTAGGAGACTTTTAAAGCTCATTGGTGTTCTGCTCTATCTTTAAATCTGATTGGTTGAGTTCCGCTCTGTCTTTAAAGCTTTGCTCCTTTCCTCCTTAAATGGGTGCTTGTTCTTTACAATTATTACTATCAGCTCAGACTTGTACTAATCAAGATTCAGCCCGTTCATTAACACTTACATAGGGCAGACACAGGGAAGAAAGTAGAGTTTAAACAAACAGATTTGAAAAATGTCTTGTTTGAGTCGCAACATCGCTTACGGCTGTGACCAAAACAATCAGCCAACACAGCTATGCCACCATTTTGCAACCTTCTAGATGTTTTCTGGACAATACTTTTCTAAAATGTTCTTGACCACGTCACAATGTTAAACCACACGCTAAGAACCAACAAACCAACAGGTTAAACCAGCAGACACAAACCAACTTGGATTATAAGCATTTGGGCAGAAGAAATAAGTGAGCCAAAAACCCAGATTGCTGGCAGATCAAGTGGGTCTAAAACAGATCATAATTTATGAGCATAGCTCTGGATCTCAGGGGCACTCAGCCATTATTATATTATTCTTCTTAATGATAATAATTATTATTATACTAGAATACCCCTGGATCTGAGGGGCACGCAAGACATATTATTATTAATAATAATGATTATTATTATACTAGAATACCTCTGGATCTGAGGGGCACACAACCATTATAATATTATTACTATACAAGCATACCTCTGGATATGAGGGGCACGCAACCCAAACCCAAGCAGGCCAGGGCCATGGTTAGTTGTGGTCGAGTCTTCACACTTGGTGTTTACTCCGCCTCGTCCTTCTTCCTGTTTTCCCACCCTTCTTCTCCTCCAGTAAATGGCCTTATTCTCCCTCAGCATCAATCCGTTTCCATGGCGTTCACCCCCTACAGTAGACTATGCATTCTAGAACCCTGGGTGGAAGCCCTGCTGGTCCTCTCTCCATCTATTTCCTGTGCTGATGTGCTTTGGGACCTTCTCTGCCCCGCCTAAAGCCAGACTGACAAGTATGGCAACATCTGCAGGGCCTGCCCCCCCCCCTCCCCTTGTGCCCTCTCTCCATCCCATCCTCCCACCTCCCTGCCCCTCCCGTCGATCACCATCCACCGCCCACCATCCAACCCCCTGCAAGGCTGGCACAGATGGTTTGGTCCTGCTCTGCCCAGGCCTGTAATCTCTTTCTGGTAACATAGAAGGGTATGAGAGAGGGAGACAAAGGGAGAAAGAGAGAGTGAGGGGGGAGAGAAAAATGGGGGAGGGACAGTGAGGGAGGAAGGAAAGGAGAGCAAGATGGCCAGGGGGAGGGAGAGGATAGACGCTGGCTTTGCGTCCCAAACGGTACCTTCTTTTCCACTACTGTGCACTCTTTTTGCCAGTTTAGAACTTCATTAGTCCACCTTCACAGGGAATAGGGAGCTATTTGGGATGCAGCTTGGGTCTCTATTAAAAACCTGATTAGTAAAAGCCAGTTTCTGTGTGTGTGCACGTGTGCGTGCGCTACTAGCCTGCCGAGGTATGGCAACATGGTGGAATATTCCTGGCCTCGCTCTCTGTCACAGCTCCCACCCGCTCTTAATCCCTTCTAATCTGGAGGCCTCTCTTTCAACTAGTGACCTTGTGACGGAGTAGTCCAGAGGGGTAGATTTGAGCTAGGCTGGCAGAGAGGCAGGATCTACCAAATGCAGTGCTCACAGAGCACACTGTGCAGAGGTGTTAGCGCAACGGCTACCTGGCTGAACCTGTAGGAATCTGATGGAATGTTAGTGTGACATACAGTCTAGCTTGGCTAGAGATGGCTAGCCAAACACAGACCTGCTGGCTTGGCTGGAGGTGGCTAGCTGAACACAGAGACCCGTTAGCACGGCTGGTTTCGGCTTACTGAACACACAGCTTCTTCTGACAGTTAGACACTTTGCAGGTCATTTATTAACACCCTAGGGCCTAGCCTGGGAACGGCACCAGCATTTTTCCTTTTTTTAATACATCCCTTCACTCTTTTTAATACATCCCTTCAGGCAATTTTATTTAGCCCTTCAGTCATTTCATATTGCTGTATTTTTAACTCCACCTCATACCATCTTCAATAACATTCTCCTCCGAACCTTCACCAAGTCTGACCGTCAGGGCATGGAAGTGGCCTGAGTCCACCCTCCCTGTGATCTATTTCCAGTGAAGTGAATAAATCAACCTGGCAACATGGTAATTATTCCCTCCTCTACCATTCCTTCCTTTCCTCCTCCTTGATGCACACCTGTGCTATTGTTAACAGACTTCCCACATCCCGCCCCCTGGAATTCCCTGACCACACCCATCGTTCCAGAAAACCAGAGTGGTTTGTAAGACAACAGAGGGATGTCTTGCCCCAAATGGCACCCTGTTCCCTAAAAAAGTGCACACATTTTCCATGGTGATGTGGCACAAAGTCCTTAGGGTGCCATATGGAAGGTTGCTAAGGGCTTGTCATGAGATTGTTCTAAAGAGAGAGAGAGAGGTGAGGCGGGGGGGTTGTCATAGACTTCAAAGTTCCAAACAACCCACCACTCTGTTCCTTCTTCCCCTCCCCTCTCCTCCACCCCTCTCCCTACCACTCTGCTACTCCTCCTTCTGCTCCTGCACTTTTCTGGCCCTCCCAAATGAACCCTTTGAAACGGAGGCACTATAACCTGACCGGTTTTCAGGCCTTGATGGTCCACCCTCCCCCTGGTGTGATATACAAGGCTGGGGTTTTAAAACAGGTACTACTCATAGGAACTGGTATGTTAATCCCTCAGTGGATCCCACAGAGAGCACTACATTTCGGGTGACCATGTGGGAAAAATATACACACTCAGTTCCTATTAATTTAGTAACTTCAGAGTGACGCAAAGCATGATAACCCAGTCCTAAAAAGTAAGTTAGAAAACAACATGATGTGAGGTTCAGGGAGGTAGCCTAACCACAACGTACTTTCTGTCCGAAGCTGCCAAGCTAAGCTTGAGGAAGAGCAGGGTGGATTGATGTCTGGCTTTGTTTTCAATAAACCCTGGTTTGGCAGCGCAGTAGTCTGGTCTGGTCAGGCTTTCAGGGACTCTACCCTATTTCCTACTACTCCAGCTAACGACTCCCCTTTATAAACCCTATTCACCACACCTATGTCTGGCTTGCTGATAAAGCCCACCCACACACAAATACACCAACCTTTTAAATAATGATACTAAAGTAAATAATTGCTCTGCCGGTGACACGCTGATGGCTGAAGTGCCTCCTAGACCCAGACATCTAGTGGGTGTGTGTGGGTCTGTGGTATGATCATGTCGATCATACTAGGGCAGATGGACCCAGCACCTGTGTGTGTGTGTGTGTGTGTGTTTGTGTATGTTGTGTGTGTGTTTGTACAGCGTGTGGGAATTTGACTTACTCAACTGCACTGAACACAGATCTGCCTGGAAGACAGAAACCAATGTGATTGGCCAACTTAAAAAAAGATGTATTGTAACTGTGACCACATTAGATCGGAGTTGGTGCTGGTCCCTACCCTTAACATTAACTGTTACTTATCCTTAACATGTATACTTACCTAACATAGGTAAAACCCTTACCTCCACTGTTTTAAATGTGGACTTTGTTCGTGTGATTTAATTGTATGGACGTAACCTATACCCTCAACCTACTTGATCACTTTTATTCTTCGGGGTAGATAGTCCCTCAGTACAGTTTGATGAACTAAAACTCAATACTCCATGGATAAAGGTTTAACTACATCTATGAGGAACAAAACAAAGAACAAGTTAACACTTTGGCTGGGTTCCCTTTAAGAACATGTCTGTTTTTAGTTTAGAATAGGTTTACGGTTCGAATTTGGGTTGGGGAATCAGGGCTCGGTATTTGTGATTATGGTTAAAAACCTCTACCATAGGTTGGAGAGGTGTTAGGGTAAAAGTTAAGGTAAAATAGTTTTTTGAAGTAGAATAATGTTTTCGTCCACCCAAGGCATTAAAATGTTGAATCTGTGTGTGTGTGTATCTTTGTCTGGGTCTGAGACCTGGCTTAAAAGCAACTATATTTTGGCTGCTTCACAACACCATGAGAGGATCAGACACACACACACCAGGCAGCCCTGTATTACAACATAAACGTGTGAGCACACCCACACAGACACACAGACACACGCAACAAACTGCCCACTGTGGCGGCCTGTCTGGCCAGCCTGTCTGTCTGGAGCTGTGTGGGCAGCCTCCACTCTGCCAACCTGGACAGACAAACAGACAGGAAACACACAGGCTGCATTCCAAACCCCACCATTTTCCCTTCCCGGCACGCTACTTCTGAAAGCCCTTAGGATAGAGCACTATATGGGTAATAGGGAGATGTTTGGGACACCAGCAAACATGCCCTGGCTGAAACTTAGACAATCTTTTATTCAGTGGACCACCAGTTTCCAATATAAAAAGCAGGCTTTTCCAAAGATTGAAACACCTCCCCCTAGTGTAATAAAGTTGGATTACATTAATTGAATATTTTAATATATAAATTAAGACCTAACGTTTACAACAGAACTATACGAGTAGTTTAAGAACTAAAGAAACACAAACACACATGTTTTCAAGACTTCTCAGGACTTCATATTTTCTTTCCAATCAAAGAGCTAAACCTAAACCTAGACTCATAAATCCTGAACCTATTCCTAACATACTATCCTATAAAAGCCTCTTGAAAAGTAATGACTAGCAGAAAGCCCTGTCTTTCTTGTGTTCATGTAATGTCAGGACAGTTTGAACCTGAAAAGAAAGTTAAACACAAAGACAGAAATATATTTGAAACATGGACAGGCATCTTCTACAAACCTACAGTATTACCTTCTTCAGTACACAGAACTACAGTACATATCTTACCACCTGATCACTCATAGCTACACTATATGGTTTCCATTGTACTGTAACGGACAACCTGGTTTGATACAGAAATTCCCCTACAAATCAATGGTCTGTATATATATTTCTATGGTTGTAATTACAAAGAAAGAGTGCTTGCGCTGTCTGTCGAACCTCACAACCACAGTATCCAAACCCAGTCGTTCCTTAACGCGGCCGCAGGGTAAGAAGTGGCACAACCCAAACTCTTCACATGCTTTTGTCTCTTTGAACGCTTGAAAGATAAGTAGAAAGATAACTCCCATATTTCCCTCTATCTCTAATTCCCCCATCTCTCTCTCCCTCTATCTCTACTACCCCCATCTCTCCCTCTATCTCTACTTCCCCCATCTCTCTCTCTATCTATACCTCCTCCATCTCCCTCCCTCTATATCTACTTCCCCATATCTCTTTGTCACTCTTTCTATACCACCTCCATCTCTCTCCCTCTATCTCTACTTCCCCATATTATATCTATCCTCTCTATACTGGTCATTTAATGTCCCTCTTTCACTGTTCTCTCATTTCTATCTCCACCCCTCTATCAATTTATTTTTCTCTCTCTATTTCTAAATTATCTCTCCCTCTGTCTGTCTCATTTCCTTATTCCACTCACAACCCCACTCTTTATCTCTCCTTCTATCACTCTGTCTATCTATCTTTGCTCATGATAAAAGAGCATTCTGGTATGTTAAGGAATAATGTGTTCTTAAAATACAACAGATAAAAAAAACGGAATGAACTGCCCCAGACTATCCATTAGGGATTAGCTATGTATTAGCAATTCCATGTTTTCAATTATATTAATAATGACAAGCTAGCTGTGGAGGTCTCTAGCTACAGGTGTTGTTGTCTTAAAGCGAAAGTCGTTATCAATGTGGCAAGTTCCTCTTTGCTCAGTGTAATGTACCCATTCATTTTGTAACATCGTCTTTTATTTGTTTTTTATTAAAAGTTCTCCCTGTTCCAGTGTCCAGCCTCCTACAGGCCACGTTCCAAACATATGGTATTTTGTCTTTTTATTCTTCACAAAATAATATATTAAGCTACTAGTTTATTTAAACTGGAACGGTAACAGGGCGGATAAATAAAGTCTGTATTTTGAAAAGGATGAAACATTTCTTGTAACATACATTCCAAAATGTTCACAAAACATTGAAACAATGTCAAGCATGTGCAAATTCTTTTAAACATGTTCAAATAGTATAAACACAAAAGTATTTCATTTTTGGTTCCCCTTCAACAAAAGCAAAACACTGACGGCAGCAGGGCTTGAGTCAAACTTGGGTTAACTTATGTTAAATACTTTCAACTACTTAAAGGTTTAAACTTTGCTTTATTTACCTTGGTGTTTTGTACATTTCGTACTACTCCACTAGTCCCCGTTACACAGGACAACTAAACTCAGCAACAGCTCAATAGTATTTCAAAGTAATAGTATTCAAAGTACCTAAAATCTACTGTATTTAAGCCAGGTTACACGTGGAAATAATTTACATTACAAGTTGATGTTAACTAGTTGTTAACAATGTTGTTAACGCCTTTGGAAGTTTTCTGAAACTAGGAATGCATGACAGAATTCCCTGCAAACACATCCACTAAAACCAGTGGGGTCAGTGGAGCTGAAACACCTCCACGCATTGGAGTTACTGGCTAAAGAAAAGAACTCCCCACAACTTCACCCCCCCTCTTCCCTTTCATTTACAGCAGGGAATGAAAGGGTTACACAAAAAATTAGAGCACACATGAATGGCACTCGTGAGTGTGTGTCAGCCGGTAGTTTTCCTGCCGGAGCCTCCAGTCCACGCGGAGTGACAACATCAGCCAGGGCAAAAGTGAGTGATGAACAACCTCCCCACATAAGGCATGGTTGGAATCCCAACCGGCTAAAAGCCGGGCAAATGAGACCATGGGTATGACATCACGTAACTTAGAACAGCTCTTCATTGCGGTTTATTGGTCATACTCCACACACCCATGGGAGGAGGGTCTCACGTCCGTCCTCTAGAAAACACGGGTTTGAAGACATCTCATCTCCTCTATAATCACAAGGCAGGTCAGGGGTTGTACCTGGACCCAGAGTGGAGTCAACATGACTCTGCTTCATGGAAACATTGGCAGATGTGCGGGAAATGAGTACTACACAACGACATTTGTTCTTAGCCAACATGCTGGTGTTGAACAGCTGTAATCCTGGAACATAGTACCGAATGCGTTGTAAAAGGGTTGTTTCTTTTTACGTCAATGAATAAAGAATCGGTCCTCAAATTCGTTTGACCGGATTGACTCAAAATAACACCACTGCTGTACAGCACCATTCAGTTTCTGGTAAACCAGCTAGGGATGCTCCCCAAGCCTGACGAAATCATCTAAAACCAAACGTAAGGGGCCAGGTAATGATTTGTGTCAATGAACACTGTTTACATGGACACACTCTGTAAGTAGGTGCACTTTGACCGGGGCATCTGGGGCAGCTTTCCCACACACTCTACACAGTTACAGCACACTTAGTTCTGCTTACATAAGTTACTTAGTTGGTACAGATTTAGATAAATCATTCTAATGACATGAACATGGTGCCCTCCTCTCGGTTCATCTCTCTGTCTCTCTTTCTGTAAGCCCTCTACTCATCTATCCCCTCCTCTTGGCCAGAGACTGAACAGGAAATAGAATAACAGCTATGTGGACTGGACAATTCAACAGTCTCACGGTCTCACGTCCCCAGATCATCTCTGATATGAAAGGCACCTCTGTTGTCTGGCCCTTTTTTCAATGGTAGACAGTTCCTGAATTGACTATGAACTAATCAGCCACAACCCACTGACATCACAGGTAAAGACATCCTTGTTTCATTTCTCTCTAAGCCAAAGGAATGTATACAGTGATCAAAGTCAGATTGGACCAAACATCACTTGGCCCTGGAAAGGGGGAAAAATAAATCTACCAATTCCAGTGGGTTTTTGTCTCTCTTAGTGTATGAAAGTCCCTGAAACAGGAAGCAGATGTTGAAAGAGAAATGCAACACTGTTGCATTTGCTTTGGGAGGGATGTGTTTTACTGCTGACCCTTCATTTTATACAGGAGAAATAAGCAATGTTGCTCTTCCTGTGTGTGTGTGTGTGTGTGTGTATGTTATTATGGCTCTATACTAGGCACTGCAAAACCCCAGGAACCCACAGGGCAACGTTCCTTTCCACTTCCTACATCCCAGCAGCAACCACCATTCCCTGTGTACTCCCTCCCTTCCCTGTATACTCCCTCCCTCCCCTGTGTACTCCCTCCCTTCCCTGTGTACTCCCTCCCTACCCTGTATACTCCCTCCCTTCCCTGTATACTCCCTCCCTCCCCTGTGTACTCCCTCCCTTCCCTGTGTACTCCCTCCCTCCCCTGTGTACTCCCTCCCTTCCCTGTATACTCCCTCCCCTGTGTACTCCCTCCCTTCCCTGTGTACTCCCTTCCCTGTGTACTCCCTCGCTTCCCGGAGTACTCCCCCCCTTCCCTGCGTTCGAATCACAGCCCTCCGACGTCACCCTAACCTCCTGGCTGGGGCGGGGAGCAGTGGTGGAGGAGAGTCAGGCGGAGTGAGGCGGAGAGGACGAGCATGGAGAGAGGTGTGTGTGTGTGTGCGCGCGCACGAGAGAGGCAGTCAGGCAAGTTGGCGAATAGCACCAGACAGCCATCGCCCATGTTATTTTTAACTCTGTGTCTCCATGGAAACCAGCGGTGCCCCCCTGCTGGGCAGAGTGTGTGTGAGTGTGAGTGTGTGTGTGTGTGAGTGTGTGTGTGTGTGTGTGGATGCTGCAACTCGACTCATCCTCTTGGAGCTGGTTGGGGGAACTGTAACACATCACTACTACAGCCTCCATGAGACAAGGGTGTAGCACTCCGTCTTCCCAGAAGGCCTGTGGTGATGGGGACAGGGGGACAGGGGGCCAGGAGGGCTGAAGCCGTCCTGGCACACCACCGGCCCTCTCGCGCCACGCCAGGGCTTTTAGCAGGGCCTCGGTAGTGGGGCGGAGTGGACAGGCACGTGGGGCGCGTGGGACCCCGCCTGGGCCGTATCCTCCGACCGCGGCGGACAAAGGGCGAGGCTGCGGCAGCGCCGGGCCGGCCCGAGGGGCACCCATGAAAGCCCGTTCGGGCCGAGAGCCGCCCACGCACCAATACGTCGCGTCCGCGTGGCTCAATGGGGAGAGGCCTTCATTCACGCGCTGAAAGGACACGCGAGGCGTGGCCTCCTATCTCCTGAGTAGTACACCTACTGACCAGAGCCTTCTCCTGATTGGCCGCAGTCTGCTAGAGGTGTCCAATAGGATGGACTGTCGGCGATTGAAGATGCCTCCGCCGTGTTTCAGCAGCGTCGCACCAGACGTTTGTACGGCCGTCCTACGGCACACTACTCCGGCAAGCGCAGTGAGACAGACACCGTCATTCACCATTCAGTGAATGTAGTGGAGCGTTACTATGGTAACAACTTAAAGATTAAACCGCCCGAACGCTGTTTGAAAAAGCCCCGTTGTACCGAAACCCCCCCCCCGGCAAATTCGTCTAGGGGACATTGGTCCTGACTCCGAGCTACAGGAGACCGATGAAGGGAGGGAGATAGAGAAGGGGTCTGGGAAAGAGAGAGGAGTGAGAGACGATGAGGGAGAAAGCGAGATTGAGAAGGAGAAGCCTGTCATCTCCAGTAGTAGTACAAACCTTCATTCTCTCTCCCGAGTGTGACAGATGGATCACCTGACAGCAAACACTAAACTCAGCATCATCCATCCACACACTCGGTCCCCTCCCTCTCCCTTCATCCACCTCCTTCCGTCATCCCCCTCTATCTACTATTCTATTTTCTCCCCCTCACCTCCCTTCGCTGCTAACCACCGTTCTTCCACGTCTTCTCTCCCTCCGCCTCGCCCCTTCTCTCTCCCCCACTCTCTCTCTCCCTCGTTCCTTCCCTTCCTCCCCCTCTACGTGATGCTGTAGTGCTGTTGTGAGGCCGTGTCTAATCAGCCAATAGCAGGGCTCGGCGTGAACCGGCTCTCTTGTGATGTTAGGCAGTTTGGCGCTGGCAGTCTGAGCCCTCAATATGTAGGTCACGCAGCTTCTCTTCTCCCCACTACCCAGCACAGAGAAGAAGACACATCATCTCTCTCACACACACACACATACACATAATCACTCACACACACGGAAACAAGTACATACACATATGCACTCACACACACATTGAGGCACAACGAAGCGCAGAAACACAGTGCCCACCGCAGCACATCAACAGCCCCATCCACTGCCTGACGGCCATTCCTGTTTACTACTGTCTTCATATTTACAGCCATGTGGCCTCTATGACCACACTATCGGGGAAGCTGGCTGTATGAATAGTAGATGATCCGTAAATAACACCTATTAATAAAGCTTGGGCCTGGCTATTGTAACGATATAGCGAGTTTAACTCCTAGCATATGATTAAATGCGTATCCAGAAAATGATCTCCAGTCCCCATTTAAACGGTCTGTTCGTTCCTTCTGATTTCAGCTTGTTAATTTCATCTGAATAGATAAGTCTGAATTTCACAACTTGCATGCAGATTAAGACGGATACATTGCGTAGGCTTACTAAACATCCTGTCGTATACAAAAAAACAAGTCTAAACGGGAAAGAGGATGTTTGTTGCCAAGCGATCCCAGGTCTCACTGCGTATGTTGGCTAAAGCAAGGATAAATTAACCAACGTCCACATGCCATTGCTTACAGTCAGCTGGCAATTCACCAGGCACAATTCACCGGACACAAACTTGCAGTCCTCTGAATGCAACGTGACCACCCTCCTTGGCAATACTGCAACCATTTGAGCTATTCAAAAAATACCAATTGTACAGCCCCAATGGCAACATATCAAGCTATCTGTGGCTTGAGCTTATTCAGAATCAGAAGAATCGGAATCATTATCGCACATTCTTGTCTCCGTTAGACTAGTCCACTATCTGTGGTTGACTAAAGCATGGCTACAGCTAGGTTAGGCTAGTCCATTTTCTGCGGTTGGCTAAAGCATGGCTAGTCCACAATCTGATGTTGGCTACAGCTAGGCTAGGCTAGTCCACTATCTGATGCTGGCTACAGCTAGGCTATGCAAGTACTTGTCCAATAGTCTCTAGCCTGACCCATTAAGGAAACAGACAAATTATAATGTGAAAGAAAGTCCTCAATTCTTTCATATGCAAGGCTAGTCCACTACTTGAAGAAGGCTTAAACTAGACAAGGCTATTTTAGTCCACCACATGATGGTAAAGGGTAAAGTTAGGTCATGCAAAGGTCGGTTCAATATCAACCAGAAGACAGTTATTCAACACTACAATGAAAGCAGCTATAGTGGTGAGTTCGTTGGTGAGTTCAAAGAAAAACTAATATGGTTTGGAGAGCCTTTTAAATCTGCAGGCCAAATCCATGCTCCTGGTAGGCTTTGCCTGGGATCCAGTTTCCAAATGAAGTCTTTGCCACTAAATCTGTGCAGAATGTGAAGTGTAGCACAGGCTACATGGCACAAAGCCTGGAAAGACTGTGCCAAACCTAAATGAAAGCCAGCATAATGCTGATGTCGCAGTGCTCGTCCCAAATAAAACCCTATTCCCCTTATAGGACACTGCTCTTGTTCAGCACTATATACAGGGAATCGGGTGCCATTTAGAATTCAACCGCAGCCAACATTCTCCTGTATCAACGAAGCTGTCTGCAGTGGTGTATTGTGATGTAATAACATGGTGTAGCTCGCTATCACATAAGTCCCATGGAGAATATTGGGAAGGGGGTTAAAGCAGTACACCAGCGTGGAAATGTTATAAAACCGCAAAGTCAATGCCCCATATATATATAAATGGAGCTGTCTCCAATTATATAAAAAACTATTATTGAACTTCCTACAAATTTCGATCCTGACAAGCACCCCCTAAGCCCTGAACAGCTTACATAGTGACACTGGAGATGTCTGGAGTTAGCATACGGACCTCTTCAAAAGAAAATTGGAAATTAAAGTAAATAATTGTTAATGTGCACCATCTGGCCTTGTATCAGTTGAGTGACACATATCGTCCAGAACACAGGGAGAGTTCCTAGAACCTACCAAGAGCTTCTAGAACTCAAGCTTCCATAACCCTGGGAGTTTTCAGAACTCAGGGAGATGTTCTAGAACCTAGAGAAAGCTATAGTTCCAGAATACACAGTAAATACAAGAGGGATTCTAATATCCCATAACTTGAAAATCAGAAGAAACATTGTTGGAACCAATATGTCCGTTTTTACTTAGTGGAGATCTGGTCTACATGTACAACATAAACTTGGATCATAAGATTGATGGATCAGATTTATAATGAAAAAAATCACCTACTGCATATCCTGGGCCAATTGTCTAAATGGTGTTACTGTTCATATTGTCATGCTTTGCCACACACGGTTAAGATTTTTGGTACTCATTAGCTAATGCACTTCTTGCAGCAGCCACTTTTCCAACACATATGACCACATAAGATCATATTTCATCACATTCAAAATAAAATAAGAGTAAGTTATTGGCAAGCCACCAAAACACTACAAAAATATAATTTACACACTATACACGTTAATCAATTTATTTACACAGCAAATAACATTTACACACACACACACCAGACCAGGCCAGTGACATCAACACATTGGACGTGTTGTGATTCTGATAGGCTGCTTGTGTGTCTCTCACTGCAGTATCCTCCCGGGGGGGAACCTTTCTCTTGAAGCTGTGTTGTACTCAGGAAGCTACCACTGTGTCACACCACGGGCTGCCAGTCAACACACTCCTCTGAGACAGGACGACTCTCACATACACACACACACACACAAAAACACACCAGCACAGGGCCGGGTCTAGCCTTTTAGGGCCCTCACACAAATGACACCCCGCTTGACAACACGGAAAAACCTTGAACATGTTCACGTGAACCGCATTTTCGGCAGTTTCTGCACATTTTGCAATTCTATAAAACGTCATGCAACTCTACATATTTTGCCATGAGGTGGATATATATTTTTGTTATAGTTGGCCGGGGTTCTGTATTTCTTGCCATTCTATCATTTTTTCCATGTGGTGGAGATAAAATGTTACAGTTTAACAGCAAGTTTCCCACAACTCTACAAATGTTGACATGATTCATGCCATTTTAATACAATAAAATAAGTAACCACTACGGTCGGTTTCGCCTGGAGCTGGTCCAGCACACACACACACATACCCTATCTCTCACTTTCTTTCTCTCCCTCTCTCTCTCCCTCCTCTGATACAGACAGAATCATTTCTACATCCCTGGGTTGCCACCCCACCACCCCTCCTTCTCACTATGACCTATTTACGCTCCTCCACAGTTTGGGGTGTGTGACTGCGTCTGACTGTGTGTGTGTGTGTGTGTGTAGTGGTCGCTCAGTTGGTCGACAATGCACTGTTTAATAATTAAGAGCCCACTCTAAAAGCATCTACGCGACATCATATTGGCGAGACTGTAAAAACAATAACAGTGCTTACAAAGATTCTGACAGAACTGCGCATCGACATGCAGTAATAAACCAAACCTACACGTTCATCTGCCACAGACCCTCCAGGTGTCCCCCAGGGTTCAGGCCTCGGCCACTCCCATTCTTTTATTTAGTACGTGATTCCACCTGGTATTTTAATCTGAACCCAACTTCAATTTGTTTAGTTGATAACACACAACCATGCCAGGACTAATGCCAATTCTTAGATTGATATAAACCAACCCAGTATATGCATAAAAATGGATGCTGTTAAACGTCTTTAGACTTAAAGTACAGGTTTAGAGAGAATGTGCATTCAATGTGCCCAACTTGAGGGATCTGTAGGAGAGAGCCTGATAATATGAGAATATTATAAACCCCCGATAGAAGATTTAGTTGTTATTCCACACACGGGCTCACTCTGTACAATCTGATTGGACAGTCAGATTGTTGAGCCACCAATGAGGGGAGTCGAAGAAAAAAGAGGGGGGCTGCAGCGGAGGTGAATGAGAGAGAAAGGGAGAGAAAGAGAGAGACAGAAGGGAAGTGAGAGAAAGAGAGAGAGAGAGATAAACAGAAAGATAGAAAGATGGAGAGACAGATAGAGATTGAGAAAAGAGGTAAAGAAAGAGAGTGCGGGAGACAGAGATAAACAGAGTGAGAGAGTGGCTGAATAGGGCTGCAGTAACTAGGTGATCCTGAGTCTAAGTGAGTCTGCCTGTATGTCTATCTGTCCCCTTTAGAAAGCTCTTCAGCATAGAACATTTGAGTTTAACTAGAACAAAGCACCCTGTAAACATATCAGTCTTACCTACCAAAGTATGCATTTGTGTGTGTGTGTGTGTTGTCTCTTCCCAACAGTGTTAGCGAGAGGGTACTGAGGTATGATTGTTGTGGGGTTATTTAAAGCAACGCCGCAAAGCCCCAGAGGGCCTCTATTAAAACCCACTTTTTCCTCAAAACAACCATTAGGTAAAGAAAGAGAGAATTTTAGAACTGGAAAGTGTTCCAGAGTCCCCTCAGAGAACATTCTAGAAGCATATAAAATCCACCTGTTTCCACCAACCAGTCTGCTCTCCAGCAGCACTCCTCCCCCCTGACCAACTCGTATTTATACACTTCATTGCTGCCTGACTACATGGTTTACAAACCCATTATGGTGAATAATAGTTGATGGTGGTGATGAAATGGCAAAGAGAGACAATGTGGGTTAGACACAGTTCACCCTCTGTTTCTATTAAGTTACTCTGTGGTTTTGTTGCAGACTGTTCTGAATCTGAAGTTTCAACGTCTTATTGGACACATACATATTTTCACAAATTCTGCTGGTGTAGCAAACTTATGTGTCATGGCAATGCAGCTGGCTAATAAATAAAGTAAATGTATATACATAACATGAATTTCATAAAAGTAAAAAAGAAACAAACAGTGGTGTACTGTGTGCACACAGACATGTTTCTAATTCTTCATTGACATTGGTGCCTCTCATCTGGGATGTCACTGTGGCCTTATAGAACATGTGTGTGAGCTGTGAGCTCTGATGTCAATGACTACATTCGTATTACAGTATGTTCTCCTACTCGCAGAGTTGCACTGCACTCCTCAGGGGTGATGTACGGTCAGTCAATATGAGCTTAAGAGCTTAATATGGAATAGTGGGAGAGAAACTAGTGTAACCAAATGACCTTAAAACCACGGTCCAGCACCATATTTCACCTGATTAAAACACCCTCATCACACACACACACACTTCCACATCTCTGCGACCCCACAGAACCACATTGAGCTGAAGCAGCGGAGGAGAGAAGGGAGGAGGAGACAGAGGAAGAGGAGGCGTGGGCTACTCCAGCGAGAGTGTGATGGTGTTGTCTTATCGATGTGACAGTAGGGATGACTCTCTCCCCTTCCTTCTCTTCCTATCTCTCGCTTTCTCTACTCCCTCCCTCGCTATCTCTGTTTCTCCCTCCCTACATCTCTCCCCACCTCGCCCTCCTTCCGTCTCCCTCTGGCTTCCTATCTCCCACCCCTCCTAGATGAACCTCGTTCTCCCTATCCATCGCAACTACTTTGCCTCTCGGTATGTGTTTTTGTTTCCGTGACCTGAATCCATATCAAATCAATCAGCACATTCATCCATAGATTCATCCATTCCGTGACACGGTTACCTCATAAATCTGCATCCCCTCAACCCGCACTCTGCTCTAGTATCCCAGCACATAAGGGGCGTAGCCAGGCATCCACTGATCACGGTGGGTGGAGCCAAGCAAGAGGATCTCATTGTCTCTTCAGTCACTACCCACAAGACCACAGCCCCTTGCCACCTATCAGATTAGCAACCGATCTCCATCGCAGTTGCTGTTGCTGTTAGAAGACGCAGTTCTATAAACAGAGCGCCATAAACAGCGGGCAAATTACTCATAGTAGTATTTATGGGGATTAGTAGTAATAGCAGTGGTAGTAGTAGTAGCATTAGCAGCGGTAGTAGTTAATGTAGTAGTAGTTGCAGCATTAGTAATAGTAGTAGTACAAAAATTAACAGTTGTAGTAGTGGTAGAAGGGAAATAAATGCGTTCACTGTAAGCCACTACGTAAATAAGAGTCTGATGAATGAATGACGTGTGAAACACTCTAAATACATTAAAGGATACATAAAAAAGAACAATATCCTAGCCGTACATGAAAAAGAACAATATCCTAGCAGTTCCATCCTTCCCCACCAACACGGCATTGCAGCCTGCAATGTTCACACCAATTTGCCCAGCAACATGACCTCAGCAGATATCCCTGCCATGGTTGGTCCAGTCCACAATCCTGGAGAATCCTCTCCAGGGTTTACCCCCAGCCACCATCAGACCACTGTCCGGTTTAAACTACCGCCCTTTCCGAATGTAACCGGGCTACAAGATAACACAGCGATTGGCTTTCAAAATGCGTACTTGCCTTCGGCGCTCTCCGGTACTTTCAAGGGTGAACTTCCAAGAGCACGTGAGAGCGTAATGTCTGTGACAGGACAACGCAAAGCATTTCAAATCTGTTCGATTGTACTCCCTTCCTTGTGGACAGGAAACCACATCATTATCATCAACACAGCTTTCTGATGCCAGCATCACAGCAAGCTACCTTGGTGCAGTAAATTGCATTAAGTCGTAGCCCATGTCAATGTGAAATAGAGCATGTTTAGTTTACGCTGGCTACGTTGATGTGTGATAGTACGCTATAGAACCATCACTTGAGTTCGCATTTACTAAAACCGTCAGTTAGTTATTGGACCAGTGACTTTTGACCCTAGATGCAGGAATACCATTAAACACCATTTGTGGATTAAGGGTGTTGTTAAGGCATTAAGAGAAGATCAATCAGATGCTTGGTAAAGTCATGATGCTTCCATTGACGTTAAGTGGAAAGGAAAAAAACTCCCACCTTTATTATTTCATAATAGAGACCCTATTGAAATGTTTACAGTGAATGAAACGTTTGTGTCAGTTTGCCTTGTATGGGATCACAAAAAGAATTAACTTTAGTGGCAGTTATAAGATTTTATAATGTTCCATGGTAACCAGAAAGTGACAATTTAAATCTAGGTTAGAATGTTTTACACAAAAGGATTCCCCTTGACAGTAAAGAAAGCGATGCTTCCTGGGTAATGAACTGTGATTCTCCCCATAGGTCACATGGACACATCGGTGGCTCCAAGACTAGACTACCTGGAGCCACCGATATCTGTTAACAATCTGCCAGCGTTGTCAATGCCGCCTGACATAATCTCACACGGTAACACACTGCCATCTGATACGTTTCTATAGTAGAGGACGTGTTGGCTTACAACGTGAACGACAGCAGTTACCTGTGTAACAATGTGAACGTGCTGAATTAAGGTCCGTAAATTCCTTCCGGGAGGTGGGTGTGTGTGTATTTGTGCCTGCCTGTGCAGTCTGACTACAGGCCAGCGAGAAAGGTGCCATATGAATCATTGGTTGACTATCTCCTTCCTGAGACGGTCGGGAGGTCTGGTGCTATCTGTGACCCAAACCAAAAGACAGGGACGGTCTCACACATCATCCATTTGGGATCCCAGTGAATGGTTCCAAAAATGTTTCAAAGGGTAGATAGATATATACACAGATTTAAAACCAGGCATTGGAGGGATTTGACATGGGGTTTAATCCTTTAGCAGTTAAAGGAGATTTGAATAGGGTGATGGGGTAGGTAGGGGACAAGGGCTAGAGATCGGGAAAAATGAGAGCTTCTTATTTTGGTGTTTACCACCGACATTAAATATTTACTTTTCCACTCACAGTTTAGAGCACTGATGGTGTCAGCTATCAGATTCATCACAGACTGGGAAAGAAGAGTGACAGGAAGGGGGTGGGAACTATTGGGTGTCCCAGTGGTCTAATGCTATAGGAAAAAGAGACACATTCCTTTCACAATAAATTGACCGATTTATCACAATGCATTGAATTGATAAGTTGATAATGTAAGCCATGAATATGTCATTTGTATACATTTGTCAATGAATTGGCCTATTACTACTTTGAATGTTACAGCTTTTCAATTGCCTTATTAACAATCAACTCATTAGCAAATGTATTTTTGTGGCAAATTGAATTTACTTTTCTTTATTGGGCCATTCTCACACCCAGTTCCTTTATCTCCATCCACAACTCTCAGTCAATCAATCAGAAGTATATTTACTAACCCTTTTTCAGTAGTTTTCACAAAGTGCTTTTACAAAACAGCCTAAAACCCCAAGAACCAAGCCTCAACAGTGTCGATGCACAGTGGCTAGGAAAAACTCTCTGTATCTCTCGTTCTTTCATACTCATTCTCTCTCTTAGTTATGGCAGATATATTCTGCTCGACACACATCTGATACACTTCATTAAAGTCCCTGTACCCCAAAATCTGAATCTATGACTCCTCACATGACTCCATGACCAATGCCCTGACTCTCTCTGACCCTTGCACCGACTCTCTGACCCCTTGGCATGACTCTGATTGGCTGAAACTGTGCCATATAAGACTGTACACAATGGGTATGACCGAAACTGTGTACTGTTGAGTTTGCTCATTTGTTTCTAATACCGAGGCACCTACGGTAACAACCATAGCTACTACACCCCGGTCAGTCATAAAGGGTCTGTGACACAGGTCCAACCTAAAGCGTGCTTAAGACATAATCTCAGAGGCTCGCTCCATCACCTCAATCACCTCTGTCTAATCATCAGATTTACACCAGGGGGTATCCCTTTACTGATCTAAGGCCTGGAAACCAGATTAGCACCGGCCCACAACACTGGTAGCCTAGGCCTGGGCCGTCATGGTAACGTGGCAGAGGGGTATTCGCAAGGCACCCAACAAAATGAAACCGAGCTGGGACAGAGGGATGCGTAACCTGGGCCGGTCAATGAAAAACACGTACTTTTTGTCTTCCCGTATGGAAACGTCAGCAAACCCAGGAATTAAAGCAAACTGCCAGGATTGGGTCATGGCCCTTTGACTCCACCCTCTGGCTGATTAAATTAACCAATCAGATCGTGGTCAGGTTTGTTTTCTATTCGCTTGAATGGAAGTCAACTTAGTCCCGACTAGCACAATGTTCCCTACGGTAGTACACTGCTTTCTAGCAGGACCAATAGGGCTCCAGTTAGTGTGCCAGTGTATAGGCCTGAGGAACTGGGTGCAAGTTGGGACACGCCCGGACATCTGTGAGGAAGAACAAGCAAACCTACATTAGCCTTCAAGCCTTGGAAGAAACATTTCAGAATTAGACCAAAACTAAAAAAGATACAACCGTCATCACAAACATTTCCACACATTTCTAGGCTGAAGATTCCTCTGACAAGAAGCAAGTGTAATTAAATCCAAAGAAAGAGTAGAAAATAGAAAATAATTAGTGGTGGCGGTAGTGGTGCCTCTCAGGGAGGTCCATGAGCTGGTCACATTTGTTAAAAATGTATTCATAGTCAGGAAAGAATGCGGTTTTAGAATAGTGAAAGACACAATCCCCTAATGGTGGAGAAGACCAACGTGTGCTATCTGGAATGCACTGAGCACTGCCCTGAACAAACCTTCTTGGGTTATGTGTTATGTAATGGTCAGGCACAGGCAGCGTTTCTCCTCTGAGGGTAGACCTATGATCTAGTCCAGTGGAATATACTTGGTCCACTGGCATATCCCACTGGGGAAGTGCTGAACTGTCTTGAACTGTCAAATCAATTTGTCACTAAGCCATTGATTAATCAAATCAGGTGTACTTGTTCTGGAACAGATTAAGAGATAGAGACATACAGAAAACTCAGAACACAATCACAACAACAACAACAAATCAACAACATATGGTGTCGATGATAAATACAACCATAATGACCGTTATCAGTTTCAGGATCCCTAGTCTCTGATCACACAGTTGAGCTTCACTGTACATGACAGGATTAATTCAGCATATCAGATGTCATCTGCAGGGACTTGTCCTCAATAGGGTAATCTACTGGGTATCAAACACTATGAAAAAGGCAGTTGGGGGGGGGGGGGGGGGGGG
>JACXGK010001462.1:24816-69654 GCA_016801125.1 Novumbra hubbsi | reverse complement strand
AGAGAGGCCCATCTTTAGCCTGAGGAGTGGCCCCAGAGAGGCCCATCTTTAGCCTGAGGAGTGGCCCCAGAGAGGCCCATCTTTAGCCTGAGGAGTGGCCCCAGAGAGGCCCATCTTTAGCCTGAGGAGTGGCCCCAGAGAGGCCCATCTTTAGCCTGAGGAGTGGCCCCAGAGAGGCCCATCTTTAGCCTGAGGAGTGGCTCCAGAGAGGCCCATCTTCAGGGATGCTTTTATGTTTGGCAGGTGCTGGAATTTGAGTGTTACAGCCAAAGTTCCCTTCCTGATCAAACCTTTAATTGCATTTCATGTAAATGTTTCAAACCCCAATCACCTCAGCTTAGCCCAGTGGTTACTAGCTTGAGTCCTCCAGTACCCCCAACCGTGCACATTCTCATTGTAGCTCCACCCAAGCACAGCAGATAAACGCTAATTATCATGCCCTCACTGACTTGAGTTACACATATGTGTACATATGTGCTGTTCGGGGGACTCAAAGACCAGAGTTGGAAACCACTGGTTTGACAATTTTTTTGGCAAACTCTGTTGTTCAGAAGTCCCGTTGTGTGTGTGTGTGTGCTGCGTGTACTGTACTTACCTTTGTATGGTTACTGTTTTTGTGCAGACAGCCACCTGTGCCGTTCTGGTGTTCTTTACCCCTGTCACTCCTGTCTCCTACCCAGCCATAGCCACTCAGGTGGGTCTGGAGCTGAGAAGGAAGGGTTCCCAGATGTCCACTGACTCTGTGGTGTCCAACCCAATGTTCGATGCCAATGAGTTCCCAGAGAGCTTTGAGGCTGGGCGTGCTGAGGCCTGCGGCACCCTGTGCCGCATCTTCTGTAGTAAGAAGACCGAAGAGGACATTCTCCCAGTCTACCTTTCCAGGTAAACCCGCAGTATCATGCTAATTTACTAGCATATTTGGACACTTGCATGCTGAACTAAATTGCTAGAATGCTAAACAAATGTTCTACTATGTGACAAATGTGGCTGTAAGTCTGCAGAACTAATGTATGTAGGCCAACTTGTGGAGCTAGCTTAGCTCTGGGTCTGTGGAGCTAGCTTAGCTCTGGGTCTGTGGAGCTAGCTTAGCTCTGGGTCTGTGGAGCTAACTTAGCTCTGGGTCTGTGGAGCTAGCTTAGCTCTGGGTCTGTGGAGCTAACTTAGCTCTGGGTCTGTAGAGCTAGCATAGCTCTGGGCCTGTAGAGCTAGCATAGGTCTGGGCCTGTGGTTCCCTTGAATATTTTATAGCTACCTGAATTCATGTTTCGATTACCTGCAAGTTAGATTACTGTGAATCTTATTTTGGTATAAAACTATTGTCTTTCCCTGCAGGTTCTACATGGTTCTGATTCAGGGCCTCCAAATCCAGGACTTTATCTGCAGGCCTGTGCTGGCCAGCATCATTCTCAACTCCTCCTCTTTGTTCTGCTCTGACCTGAAGGGCGTCAATGTGGTTGTCCCCTACTTCATCTCAGCTTTGGAGACCATTTTGCCAGACCGGTGACCATGCAAAATAAATATTATGTATATTTGTCTAAATTAGACAAACCTTTTAATAAGGCTTACAGACTACATAAACTATATTTAAAATGACCCTATAGTATATTCAAATCACAATTAATTTGACTCCTACACCGAATACTAAATTAAGGTGTTAAATAATAATTATCAGTTCAGTAGGTTTAATGTAGGAAATCCATTCCATGTCATCCCACAAATAATTAAACATTATGACCGTGTGTTTTATTTTTTCAATTATAATCTCAGTTTCCAGTGCAGACTATATTTCTTCTGAATATCTTTGTGCCTTCAGTAGCCTACACCTGCTCTAGTAGTGCTAACTCTGTCCCTCTCTGCTACAGGGAGTTGTCTAAGTTTAAGCCCTACGTGAACCCCACAGACCTGAGGAGAGCTTCCATACAAATACTACTGGCCATGTTGCCTCTTCCACACCATTTTGGCAAAATCCAATCTGAGGTATATCTCTTAAATTCCAACTGTGACTACTATGTTAACAATGGCTTGTGACAACTATGTAATCTGGTCTAGTCACAAACATTTGACTATAATTGTTTCTTAATGCGTGCACAGTTTCTTTCCCTAATGGAGAGTTTTGTGGTGGAGAGTTGATTTTGTTATTTTGAGTTGGTGTGATTAGGTGTTCTAATGAGGATGACCGATTGATTGAGAGATTTTTTTATGTGTAGGTTCTCTTGGAGGGGAAGTTTAGCGAAGATGATGGGTCACCTCACGACAAGTCTGTTTCTTTCCTGTCCCTGAAACTACGTCTGGTCAACATCCTCATCGGAGCCCTGCAGACAGAGATGGACCCCTACAACACCCAGCTCATCTTAGGTCTTTAACTGTCACTATCATTCTTCACCAACATTTCTGTCACTATTTCTTTGGATCTTTATCTCCATCTTTCGCTTGCGCTATCTTCCTGTCTTTTCTGAACTTGTTTTTAAATGTCATCATCACCCCCTTTTTCTCTGAAGACTCAGTCTTTTCATTTTTTACTTTACAGTATCCTTTGCACCTTGCTTTTTTCCATTATTGTTTTGTAGCGTCTGTTGAGCATAATTTAATGGACTATTTTACACTTAATTCCATAGGGTCACGGGTGTGTGAAATATTTAGCTGTTTTCACAATGAAGAATGATTGGCTGGGCATGGTGTGTAAGGGCTTGACAAATAGTAATGTGGTTGGCTTGTTAATGCTTTAGGGCCTGCAGTCTTGTTATGGTACTTGTTGGACTAGTGCAGGCCTGGCCAACCCGCGGCTCCCGAGCCGCATGCGGCTCTTTGCCCGGTTTCAACACAGGATGTTTTTAACAGAGTGGGAGAGTTTATATTTTTTTTGTTGAACATAAAGGCAAGCAATTGTGCCTTATATGTCAGGAGTCATTAGCGCATTTCAAAGCTTCAAATCTTCAGCGCCACTTCAGCTCACTCCATGCTAACATTGACCAGGAATTTCCATAAGGGACTGAACTTCACAAGCACAAGTTGGTCAGTTTGAAAAGTCAGGCAGAAAATCAGATACAGTTTTTCCAAAATTGGACGAAACACTCAGAGATTGTAACGCGTGCATCATATCAACTGGCTTGGAACATTGCATGGGTCAAAAAGCTATACAATGAAGGGGAGTTCTTTGAAAAATGACTCGGTGACATTGTTGAAATCTTGTCTCTTGAAAACGACAAACTAAAGCAAATGTTATCAGACGTCCAACTGTCCCGCCACACTGTTGAACACAGAATATCGGACATTAACACGACTATTGAATTAGTTGCATTTTCAAGCATTTTAGTGTCGCATTGGATGAGAGTTGTGACATACAAGACAAGCCTCAGTTGGCAATATTTGTACGGTCTGTGTCAAACGATTGTTTGATCAAAGGACTCCTTGATATTGTGCCATTAGATGACAGAACCCGTGGCATAGATGTGAAAGAAACAATGATGGCTGCATTTGCGAAAGCAAATCTGCCAATACCAAAACTAACATTTGGGACAGCATGAAGGAGAGTCCGTTTCTTGTCAGAGATATGACCTTTAGTTCAAAAGAGGATTCATTTATTGTTTCAGGAGATTATAAATCAAATGAGTCAAAGAAACAACAAAGCTAGGCTGGTAACATTCTGTTACCAGACTTAGTTTGCTGCCCTGAAATGACTTAGTTTGAAAAATGCCAAGCAATGCAGCATCCATTTCACGAAGACTCCAGCCACAAGGAGCCATTTTTAAGCAATTTCGGTTCAATACCAATTGTGGGCAAATTTATTGAACAAAGAGTAGGGGAGAATGTTTAAGCAATGTTCTTCCCAAATACATTGTTTTACAAACACAGGATGTTGTTAACCAAACAAAATAAATATGTTGTCTTTAAAACATGTTCTATATATTTTTTACTGCATTACATCAGTGTCAAATGTATCAACATGAAAGTCAAGTCATGGGAAAACAAATCATATGCGTTGTTGTTAAACCCAGCCTGAAATGAGCACTCTAGATAATTATTTTAAAGATACATCTCATATAGCCACCTCTCCCTCCCGTGCAAAACACTTATTTAAGACCTGTGAATTACCAATCAAACCTGAGTATTTGGAAATATCAGAGCAATGACATGTTTGATAGCTGCCCTGCCTTAATGCCTGACATAAATTGAGCCCTCAGTGTTTTTTTACTTTTCATGTTTTAAATCCATAATTTCATATTCCCAGGTGCAATGCTCAATATTGTTCAAGATTCTGCACTGCTGGAGTCCATATGCGCACAAACTGAAACGGTACAATCTTACATCAATTCTTTCTGTGTTCATTTATAACCTAGCTACTCTCATTGACTTATGAACAAACTTTTATTAACGTGTTGCAGAATAGTGGAGCGTGGAGGTTAAGGCCCTGGTTTTCTGTGTTGTATTTGTACCAGGGCAGTGTGAATGGCAGCAAAACTGGCCACAGCCGCACCAGCAGTGGAATCAGCTTCACTGGCACGGAGGCCACCAGCCCAGACTCCGAGCGCCCGGCCCAGGCTCTACTCCGCGACTACGGTAAAGGAGTACCTTACATTATCAATGTGCTGCGTTAGCATGATAGCCATTATTTGACTATTAACTACAAGCTAACGTGAGCGTGATGGCCATTCTTTGACTATTAACTACAAGCTTACGTGAGCGTGATGGCCATTCTTTGACTATTAACTAAAAGCTAACATGAGCGTGATGGCCATTCTTTGACTATTAACTAAAAGCCAACGTGAGCATGATGGCCATTCATTTGACTATTAACTAAAAGCCAACGTGAGCATGGAAACCATTATGATGACCTAAGCTGTTACATGCTTACAACCTTTACTGCAACAACCACATTCACTGATTTCACACAGCTCTTGAAAGTTTTTAATGCTAGATGTTGAATGTACTGACTCCATCTGGTTAGTCTTCTCAAAATTCAGCACTTCATTTTCATAGCCAGCGTGGGGAGAGTGATATACAGGGTTAAAAAGTGCTGGGTGAAAAAGATCCGTATGTGATGACATTCTTATTCGTTGTGATGCTGTGCTGCAAGAGTGGAAGACGACTCTCCTTTAATACTTAAGTGACTGCATGTCTTAAGGGACCAATAAAGTTCTCCTAAAAATATATGTATTTTACCATGCTGTGTGCATGCTGCGTGAATTCTAATATTTCACTATGTATACCTCTGCATTGTAATGGAAGGTGACATAGGAGAAGATCTTAGATAGTTAGTTCTAACTGGAAGCTTTGTTCTCCCTTTCCTGCTGCTGTGGTGGTGGTGTTTCGGTGGTGGGGTTTCGGTGGTGGTTCTTTCGGGGTTTACATCCTCTAGCTTTTCCAGACACGGCTGCCGGCCTCCTGGTGCGCAGCATTCACCTGGTGACCCAGAGACTGAACTCCCAGTGGAGGTCTGACATGAGCATCTCTCTGGCTGCCCTGGAGCTGCTGGCCGGCCTGGCCAAGGTGAGGGCGAGCATGGACTCTGCGGACCGGAAGCGTGCGCTCAGCTCCGTCTGCGGTTACATTGTGTACCAATGCAGTCGGCCGGCGCCCCTGCACTCCAGAGACCTCCACTCCATGATTGTCGCGGCCTTCCAGTGCTTGTGTGTGTGGCTGACGGAGCATCCCAACATGCTGGATGAGAAGGTAGTGCACCTCTGTTTTCGCTGATAAAACACTTTTTATAGTAGCCTAATTTTCCTCTATATTTGAGGGACAGTGTTTCTGGCCAATGGCGTGCTTACATCACAGATAAAACTTGATCATAAGATTTGGTTGTCATGAATTTTTATTTTATAATAAGTTGGTTATTTTTTACTTGCAAAACAGGACTTTTTTTTTTTTTTTACGTGTCTCCGTCAGGACTGTCTGGTGGAGGTGCTGGAGATTGTAGAGCTGGGTATCTCGGGCAGCAAGTCCAAACAGGAGCAGGAGGTGAAGCGCAAAGGAGAAAAGGAGCACAACCCTGCCTCCATGAGAGTGAAGGATGCAGCTGAGGCCACACTCTCCTGGTGAGAATGTTAAACCTGCACAACACCGTAGAGCTTCAACCATTTGGCTCTATTACGACGTTTGGTTTCAGTGAACTACTTCTGTTGTTGACAGATCCAGTTTCTTTGGCCCGGTTTTGTCAAATTAATAAACGTAGGGTCCATCCAAGTAAATTGTTGTAATTTTAGGCTATTGTCTTCGTTCTCCTTTGCTTCAGGATTTACAATATTTTACTGTAAACAAATTTTCTGCTTGAAATATTTCATGAACATCCAGTTATCACAATGCATCTTCTACACTTGATGTTAGTATTCTCTATACTGGCTCTGTGACATCCAAACGGGGCAAGCCCATGTCGAGTGTTGTCTAAACCAGACCTTCATCCAATCTTGATATGTTGGGTTACAGGATGCACTGTGAAGCATGCTGCTTTATGCCCAAAAGCAAGCTGCTGTCTAATGCTTCTTCTCCGTAAACGTTGTGTTGACACTCCCCCTCGCTCCAAGCGTTGTGATGCCTCAATAAGCATTGCTAAGTAAGAGGTTACTGAAACAGGAATTTGGTCTCTGACTACTAGTTTGTTACATGCAATCCTTTTAGTTTGTTTCAGTTGGTATATTTGAACTACAGCAAAGAGCAAATATAATATAAAAGGATTGCGCCACACAGTTCTCACCATAGAACTTGCATTTATATTTGAGCTTTGCCTTGTTTGATTCATGTTGGACCATACCCTTGTTACCTTACTGCACAACTAAACAGCTGGGTTCTGTTGGTTTACACAGGGTGGGACTTATAATACATTTAAATGTATCTGTATTTTTCGCTTTTCAAAGTTTTGCTAAAGTCCGCTCGCCATAATGAGCACAACCCAGCAGACTAATGGAGCATGAATATGTATTGTTTATATAACCCAGCAGAATGACACCGTCCATTAACTAACGGAGCTTGAATATGTATTGTTTATATAACCCAGCAGAATGACACCATCCATTAACTAACGGAGCTTGAATATGTATTGTTTATATAACCCAGCAGAATGACACCGTCCATTAACTAACAGAGCTTGAATATGTATTGCTCCTGTCTGGGGATCCCCGGTGTTCCTTACGGTGGTTTTGTTGTTGTCCAGTATTATGCAGGTTTTGGGGGCGTTCCCCTCCCCCAGCGGCCCTGCATCCACCTGCAGCCTGCTGAACGAGGACACTCTGATCCGCTACGCCCGCCTCAGTGCCACAGGGGCCAGCAACTTCCGCTACTTTGTCCTGGACAACTCCGTTATCCTGGCCATGCTCGAGCAGCCACTGGGCAACGAACAGAGTGAGTGGGGGGGGGGGGCTTACTTACCATGGTGCTATGCAGCTGTTTAATGATGTCATTCAAGAGATTGATTGGAGTTTCAGATGTTGTTTTCTCCCAGACTAGTTGTCGTTTTTATTGCTTAGTAAGCGTTTCAATGACAGGTTGCTGGTCAGGGTGCTCAGTGTGTTTTTCCTCTGGTTTTACTGGTGTCATTGGTGTAACAGGTTCTCCTGTGCCCTCAGACCCCAGCCCGTCAGTGACCGTCCTGATCCGCGGCATGACTGGTCGGCACGCTTGGACCATGCAACTGTTTCACCAGCCCCGGGCTGCACGGGCCAACCAGAGGGTGAGCAGTGGGCCCAGTCTGCCACCGTGGTCTCAGCAGAAACAGCCACCATTCACTGGGTGCCGGGGCTGACCACGTTATCAGTTGTAGCTTACAGGACCAGTCGAATGTTTGAACACACCCATTCACTTGCATGGGGAATATTAAAGAAAGTACACAATAGGGTGGGATAAACCACTTTTCATCATGGCAATGTTGTAGTAATAAGCTATTGTCGGTTGTACAGGCTGTTGGTCTTGCAGTGTATTTCTTTCCGTTTGGTTAAGTGTTGCACTGCTCTTACATGTACAATTACTGTAGGCCTACCGCTATGTTAGCATTTCACCACCTAGGACTGTGGGAGGGTAATAGTACCTCAGTGGACCACTTTCCCTGCCCTGTGTATTGATTAAAACATACACTATTAATTCAACTCCGAGGGAGAGAAGCCAGGGACAAGGCAGCACCGTGAACATGTGCCTTGGAGATCCTGGAAATTCACCACCAGAGCCTTGGAGACTTTCTCCTGTTAATAAATGGACTGGCTTTTCAACTAGCTTTTCTCTCCTGTTATGTTTTCTTTGGTCTGTACCCTCTGTATTTTAGCTGTCGTTATGGACATGAGCCAGACTAGTAAGACATACTAAAACACTGTTGTTAAAGTCCCTTCCTCTGCTACTCTACTACAGCAGGTGTTTGTGCCTGAGAGCCGTCCAGTACCCAACAATGATGTGGGGATCCGCTACAACATCAAACAGAGGCCCTTCCCCGAGGATGTGGACAAGATCCCTCTGGTCAAAGCCGATATCAGCATCCCGGACCTGGATGACATTGTCAACAAGGAGGTGAAATTGATGGAACTGCACCATGAATGGAAACTGTAGTTAGCTTGCATAAGGTGATAAATGAATGTTTGTAGAGGAGGCTAATTGACTCTTTCAAGTGCCCTAATTTCTGCTCAAATGGAATATCTTAAAAGCATGTTTGATGGTACCATTGAGGCAGAGCTTTGGAAGAGTAAAATGATATGGTTACCCAGGCTTTATTTCAGGTAATATTAATGGGGAGCCTTGTTGTTGATGTGGAATTAAGTGTCTTTTATGAACTGGCAGGATGAAGCCAGTTTGACATGCCCACTGAAGTATAATCACCCACACGTGAGTTGTCCAGTGCTTCAGGAGACGGGTCAAAGGTTAACCAGATCATTAATGGGAGCACAGGGCTTTCTGGCCAAACGTACATTATGGTGGCTCTTTAGTGGTCTTAGCTGGGTTACTTAGGGCTCGATTATTTCAATGTCAGAACTATAATTTTCCCTAAAATGTTCATCATGCATTAAGACTGATTTTGATTGCACTGTTTATTTATTTGTGGTGAGGCCACTTAAAAGAATATACGATTATAGTGGGAAAAGCTGCAGGTACATGCTGTCATAAATTATCATGGGGTCTGTTATTACATTTGAATTAATTTGAGATGTTCTTTTTAACTGGATGTTCAGGTCACTTTCTGAATTGAATTAGATCCTAGTGTTCTTTGCATGCTTATAGCCGTCTTCCATCCCACCCGTTGACCTTGACCCTCCTGTTTTCAGCTGGAGATGCAGCATGATAGGCTACGCAGCTTGATGACCAAACAAATGGAGTACGAGTGTTCTCTAGAGCGTCACAGCGAGGAGGTCTGGAGTTCGAAGTACTTCCCTGAACCCCGGACTGACTGCAAACCGCCTCCACCCGCCCAGGAGTTTCAGACTGCCCGTCTCTTCCTTTCACACTTCGGCTTCCTGTCTCTGGAGGCCCTGAAGGTTGGGAATATGTTGTTTTTAGGGATGCGCTTTTTTCCCTTTCAAGAAAGATCTAGATATTCTAAATAAAAAT
The DNA here is from genome assembly GCA_016801125.1 of Novumbra hubbsi. Taxonomy (NCBI): domain Eukaryota; kingdom Metazoa; phylum Chordata; class Actinopteri; order Esociformes; family Umbridae; genus Novumbra; species Novumbra hubbsi. The sequence continues at coordinate 60,135 of JACXGK010001462.1, read as the reverse complement.
GAATTTTGGTTGGCGGCTAACACCTCATTATTAGATTAGACAGGGCATTTTAGGCTATGCTTTTGATTTATGTTTTTTCAGCTAGTCTTAAATAATTTAGTCAATTAGCTACTACGTAGTTTGTCAGTAGTTTGGGATGTATCAGTGGTTTGCCACTGTGTTGTATGGATGTGTTTATTTCATTGTTATGTTTTTTTGTGGGTTGGATTTTAAATAGGCCTCCATTCTAAAGCATGGCTTGTTCACATGTTGTATTGATGTTGTTTTGATGTTGTACTGACTTTGTTCAGGTGTTGTTCTGACCTGTTTGGACAATTCCCCTAGGAACCGGGCAACAGCCGCTTACCGCCTCACCTTATTGGACTGGAGTCAACTATGCCAGGGTTTTTTGATGACATCGCCTACCTGGACCTATTACCATGCCGACCTTTTGACACGGTCTTTGTTTTCTATGTGAAGGCGGGACAAAAAACCAGCCACGAGGTGAAAACATGTTCATTACTTTGTGCCTATACATGCCAGAGTAATCTGTTTACATATACTACTCCAGACAAAATTAAGCAACATTTAAATCATCTTTGGATGAACCGATATGTAACGCCCCAGAGGTTCTCAGCTGGATACAGGTCTAGGGAATGTGTAGGTCAGTCAGTAGCATCAACGCCTTCTGCATCCAGGAGTTGCCTACACACTGGCCACATGTGGCCGGGCATTGTCCTGCACCAGGAGAAACCCAGTACCCACTGCACCAGCGTAAGGTCTGACAATTTCATCCCGATACATAACAGCAGTTAGGGTATCGCTGGCTAGCACATGGAGGCCTGTGCGACCCTCTAAGGTTATGCCTCAATGACCCACCGCCAATCCGGTCATGCTGGATGATGTTGCAGGCAGAATAACGTTCACCACGGTGTCTCCAGACTAATTCACATCAGCCACATGTGCTCAATGTGAACCTGCTCTTGTCTGTGAAGAGAACGTGGCACCAATGGCACACTGCCAATTCTGGTGTACTCTGGCGAATGCCAATGGAGCTGCATGGTGCTGGGCTGTGACCGCAGGTACCACTAGAGGATGTTGGGCTCTCAAGCCACCCTCATGGAGTCAGTTTCTGATAGTTTGGTCTGAAACGTGCACACCAGTAGCTCGCTGGAGGTCATTTTTGTAGGGCTCTGGCTGTGCTCCTGTTCCTTCCTACATTCAAAAAAGGAACACATACCGGTCCTGCTGCTGAGTTGATGCTTTTCTACAACTCCGCGTTACTCGGGGAGAGGAGGACTATTTCCTGGTATCTCCTCCATGCTTTTGAGACTGTACTGGGAGAAACAGCAAACCTTGCGATGGCACGTATGGATATACCATCAGGGTGGAGCTGTGTTACTTGTGCAACCTGTCCACTTCATGCTACCAGTAGTGACAAGGACTCTAGCAAAATGCAGAGCTAGAGAAGAGTCAGTCAGGAAGGATAAGGAGAAAGCAACCTGCAGAATAATTTCCATTTTAGGGGTTGTCTTGCTTTTGCCTCTCCAGTCCACCTGTTGTCACTTTCATTTGAACCAAAACAGGTGACACTGATTTACAATTGCTTATACTTCCTAACTGGACAGATTGATATCCCTGAAGTTCACTTGGTGTTATACTGTGATGATCGTGTTCCCTTAATTTCTTTTTGCAGTGTATTTCAATCTCACCTATAGATCTTTGTTTTGTGATTGGTGGGTCTTTTAATCCACTATGTAATGCTTTGTAATTGGTTAATTTTCATCCATTGTGTGAATGATATGCTTTGTACTTGTTAGATTCTGAGGAATGTGGAGACTTCATCCGGCGTCGAGCCTCAATTCCTGGAGTTTCTTCTGTCTCTAGGCTGGCCCGTGGATGTGGGTCGGCACCCCGGCTGGACAGGACACCTAGATACCAGCTGGTCCCTTAACTTCTGCAGCAGTGAAAATGACTCCCAGCAGACAGGTGATACACCAGTCCTAGTGGTCATGTGGATAACAGTGGTAATTGGTGCACCACTAAGGGTTAACGAAAATGTGTGCACGTGTGTTCGGAAAGAGAACGATCCGTCCTGAAACACAATGTCAGCCTAATACACCAACTGCTGAAAGCGCTAGATCACTGAGCTAAAGCCATAGCGTTAGCTTTAAGTCCCTGAATATGTATTGCTTTGCTCTGGCTATGAATTCAACACGAAGAAGAATCACCTTTGTAAACTGTAGCAAGGATTGTCTCTCCAAAATGTTTTACTACTGGTCTAGATGTCCCTGCTGTCAAATGTTGGCTTTATAGCAACATAGCATTGTCCAGCTATCTTAGAATGTAGCGTGAGGAATGCAGCCCCATTCTGTAAGAGCATCCTCCAATAGAACGCATCTTAGAATGAATTTACCACTAAACTGTGTGGTTGTGTTGTCTCTTTGGAGACAAAGTAAAGTGCATATTCACCTTAGACCACTGTCACTCCTGATAGTTGGTAACTGCCCCTTCACCCATTCTCACTGCTGGGGAGAGTCATCCAGGAGGATTTGCATCAGAGATGTAGGATCTAGTGAGAATTGCCAACCTATGGGTTAGCAGTGGAAATTATTGGATGGTAAATGGAGAACCATGGAGAACAAAGGTTGGAAACCCTTGGAATATTGGATTAACTGAAATCCATATCCTTATTTTTGTTAAATCAAATTATTTGTGTTAGTCGGGTTATATATTTTTTAAAGCCATGGTAATAAATCCAAAGAACTGTATCCATTTGTTGACCCATTTTCTAATTGTTCATCTCAGAAAATGTAAACGTTTAATGTTTTTTAATTTCCCCGTAGAAGAGGCAGTTCCACCAGAGGACCCTGGGGGTTCTCTGTTCAACGGGGAGAAGAAGGTTCTGTACTACGCTGATGCTTTGACTGAGATCGCCTTTGTTGTTCCGTCCCTTACGGACTCCTCAGGTCAGCATTTCTGTAACTATCTTCAATGGAATTCCTGACGTTGCTCTAAAATTTAAAAGCTTGAATGCAACCTAATCTTTTCCTTTTATTTTGGATTTTGGCCTATAACTGGAGCTAATAGAGCTAATGGCCTATAGCTGGAGCTAATAGAGCTAATGGCCTATAGCTGGAGCTATTAGAGCTAATGGCCTATAACTAGAGCTAATACAGCTAATGGCATATAGCTGGAGCTGATAGAGCTAATGGCCTATAACTGGAGCTAATAGAGCTAATGGCCTATAGCTGGAGCTAATAGAGCTAATGGCCTATAGCTGGAGCTAATAGAGCTAATGGCCTATAGCTGGAGCTAATAGAGCTAATGGCCTATAGCTGGAGCTAATAGATCTAATGGCCTATAGCTGGAGCTAATAGAGCTAATGGCCTATAGCTGGAGCTAATAGAGCTAATGGCCTATAGCTGGAGCTACAGAATAGTTAATGCCTGGGACAGGTTCTTGTTTCAAATTAAGATCTTGTGACCAACTGAGATGTTTGATAAGTGTCCCTTCAGTATAGCCTTTGCAGTTGAGTCCACCTCGGTGTGTTTGACAGCTGGTTTTGTGTTCACAGAGGACTCCTCTGTGCAAAGTGACTCTACAGTAGAGGGGGACATGCACACAGACCTCCTTCCTAGTAATCTAAAGCAACCAAATCTAACGCTGGAGCTCTTCCCCAACAACTCAGACAACCTTGCAGCTTCCCAACAGGTAATTAGCACCAATCCAACATGTACAATATTAGTGATCAACAAAAAACATTCAACAGACAAAGTCTCTTAGATTGAACTTTTCTGTTCCTGACTCCAATTTAGCCTTTCCAAATTTTTGGAAAGGTGCAGTCTCTTAATTTGTCTCAGAGACATTGATACTCATTGTTATAAGTTGATTGTTAACTTGTTAGTATGCTTTTTTTATTTTTAATATACTAATGTTTGAAAATGCACCATGCATTACCCATTTTACCCCAGTTTTGAGAATGACTCAAGTATTGGTTACAAGTGTTCTGCTTTTTAGATTATTTTGTCAGATGTTACTAGGGTATATTGAAGTATATTTACCAGCATTTCATAAGTGTCAAATGCAATTATTGATAATTATATTTAGTACAAGCATAGAGTCAATATTTGCAGTGTTGACCCTTCTCCTTCAAGACCTCTACAATTCGCCCAGACATGCTGTCAATTAACTTCTGGGCCACAGAATCCTGACTAATGACAGCCCATTCTTGCATAATCAAAGTTTGTCAGAATTTGTGGGTTTTTATTTGTCCACTGCCTCAAGGATTGACCACAAGTTCTCAGTAGAATTAAGGTCTGGGTAGTTTCCTGAAACAATTCTACCTGAAACTAGACTTCTACTCAATTCTCACTTTAAAGGCGATCGTTCTTCTGAATGGCAACAAGCCATGCAAAATAAATGTGCCTGTTACATTAGTGGTTAGAATAATTTACCTTGGACAACTAGAGTTGGATTCTATTGTATCGGTTTTACCATTTGCGTGAACAATTTTAACTTTGTCTTATAATAATTTGTTGTCAGACAAGACGTGGGGGTGCAGAAACACGTGCCCCCCTATGGAGGTACATTTGTGTCTATGTTGAGAGCAAAACTTTTTTCTTTGCAATCAAAAATAAATTTTCTGCAACCATAATCGAGGCTTCAAAGCTAAAATATATATTTTTCAATTAAATATTTTGTAGTTGCATGCAAAACATAATGCATATTATTTATTTTATCTACATTAATTTTCTTTTTGAAATTTTTTTTTTGCTTTTAAAACTCGTTTTTTTGCTCTTCAACTTTTACTTAGCTACTAATTTAATGTACTGAGACGCAGTACAAAGACGCAGTTAGTTAGCTAGCAAAAAAAACTATCAAAAATGTTTTCTACAATCAATGTAATGCATGTAAAAAAGTACATTAGTAGTACATTACTATTTTACATACATTATATTTTGAAACAAATTGTTTTGCCATCATCAAATAAGCTACAGTAACCTATCAGTCTATGAAGTGGCATCATGTGCTTATGTTTAGCTGGCTAGCTTATTGCGTCTCTGCACTGCGTCTCAGTACATTAAATTAGTAGCTAAGTAAAAGTTGGATGGGAGAAAGCTCAGCGCTGCTTAACCAAGATTCTGCCATCAATCTTTCTAGACAATCTTGTCCGTCGTGACATCCTTTATGTTGGAAAGATTAACAGTATTTGTTGTATGTATCCAAACGGGCATTACAAAATGACCAATGGGGAAGCATCATCCACACCTCCCACTAAAGCCCGCCCACAGCTGTGGGGTCAAAAGTGCAAATGAAGAACAATTGTTTCAAACGCAAAAGAAAAAGTTTGGACTACATTAATGCTGTTCGGTGACTTAAGTATTGTAATAGAATTTGGTTCACATATTACCATTTGAGTTAATAGCATTGTTTTGAGAAATAAATGAAACACACTTTTGCCATTGGTTGGTTTCTGTCGAGCAGAGTTCTATGGTGAAGACCAAGAGGTCCTCCACAGGAAAGACTGCTCCTCCCCTGGGGCCTGAAACCAAGGTGCTGGTGGTTTGGGTGGAGCGCTACGATGATATTGGTAAAAGAAAGTCTTCCCCCAAAAGCTTTGCTTCCTCTAATATTTTCATAGTATGTCATAGTGGCCCGGTTTCATTTCTGAGGTGGGCAATTGTACAGTTTCTGTTTTCAAGTAAGTTTTCTTTTCAAACATGAAGAGTAAAACATGGGACATTTAAAAAATAAATGGTCTTCCCTGACAAGTTTTGCTTCCTCTAATAGTTTTATAGTACGTCATAGTTGCCCGGTTTAATTTCTGACGTGGGCAATTATACATTGTTTGTTTTCAAGTAAGTTTTCTTCCCAAACATAAAGAGTAAAAACATGGGACATTTTACAATAAATGGGTACATTACAAAAAAAAACTATCAAGAAGATTTGTTGGGACCAAAAACCTACAATTGTTTTTCAAAATGTCTATTCTTTTTTCTAGACAACTTCCCCCTCTCTGATCTCTTGGTGGAAACCAGTACAGGTCTGGAGGCAAACCCTAACAACAGCACTCCCTGCAGGTAGGATGAAATGGGCCACACCTGACCTTCCTATAAAGCTTAGGGTTGTGGAGTAACCGAATATATTTCATCAGTTGCATGTTATCAGTTTATTGTTATTTTTCAATCACATCATGTGATCTTATAAAAATAATATTTGCACATTACATTTACTTTTGTATCTAGAAAACATACAAAAAAAGAAATCATGTCAGTCATTTGCACATCTCAGTGTTGGCATTTCACTTTTGTAATTTAGCTGACGCTTATTCAGAGTGACTCACCGGAGGACTGAGTGTCTAAGGGTTTTGTCTCTCACCTTGTACTTGATTAATTAGGTCACTAATTGTTTAGTTTACCCAACAACCTGGTTGTTTAGATCTGAACTGGGAACCAATTAAAAAAAAAAACCCTGCTGACACCTGCTCTGCCTCATGTCTCTTGATGGTTCTTCAGGTCTGGGCTTCTGGAGAAGGAGATGCCCCTGATCTTCATCCACCCCCTGAGGACGGGTTTGTTTCGGGTGAGGCTCCACGGGGCCATGGGCAAGTTCAGCATGGTCATCCCCCTGGTGGACGGCATGGTGGTCAGTCGCAGAGCGCTAGGTGACCACAGGCTTTGTTTATCTGATCTCTTCATTCATTCATGGAACGTGTGTACGATCAAATTTGATTTTATCAGGATACGATTCAATATTGTATCACTCCAGTGTTAATGTATTATTTATTTCACTGGGCACACATCTCTTGTTTCTGTTTTTCCTGCCTTTTTGTACAAATTCAACGTGCTCAGGTAGATCACCGGTTTGTTGGTGAAAAACGTGATGTTAATGGTAACTCGGCCATGCACTCAAGATTAACTATTTCTCAATTAAAGACATAACTCCACGTTTACCAAATATAATGAATACACACTATTCACCTTCTGTCCTCGGCTACAACGCGTTTTCTCTTTAAATGTTAATGCATTATCGTTCTCCCATGCCATGGGAGTTCTGAGTGGTCTTTGAAACCAACTGCGTTGGTTGAATTCTTAAATGTAAAGTGGTCCCATCGTATGTTATGCTGACCTTTTGCACTCTGACTCCTTAACTTACTTAATTCATGTTTTCATCAAGGGATTTATATCCTGAATGAATATCGACAGAACGCTAACATGTGTGGGCAGGTGGTGGTTTGGTCCTGGGCTGTTACAAAGCACTTGATTAGATCCAGTCTCCTTTCTTTTTGTCTCATCATCTCGCTCCTTGCTTCGTATCTTCTGTCAGGATTTCTGGTGCGCCAAACGGTGATCAACGTATGTCGGCGGAAGCGGCTGGAGAGCGAGACGTACAGCCCACCACATGTGCGCCGTAAACAGAAGATAGCGGACATTGTCCACCGCTACCGCAACAAACAGCTGGAACCGGAGTTCTACACCTCGCTCTTCCGAGAGGTTGGACAGGGGAGGCCTATTCACCTCTGACACCACTCACACAGACTGCAGATGGCTCTGTCCTAAACGTGCACACACACACACACACACAGCCCCAGATGCTTTATATATTTATACAGTCTATTTTGTTATTTTTAGCAAACACGTTGCTGCCATTAATGTTGAGAGCAATGTGTTTAGAGTTACTTTGGTAGTGCCCAGATGGGAGCCATGTTAGTGTACATTCAGTTACTGCAAATCCCTACTTATCTTTGTTTTGTGGCAATAGTTTTTGATGTTTTATGATTACAATAGAATAGTCTTTCGTAGCATGTATTATTATTTTTTATTTATTCTTTTTACATTATGATACGTCTTCCATATTTGAGTTTGTTGTACCTTCAATGTACGCGCCAAACTAATTAACGGTTTACATCATCACTTGTATCATATTGACACTGCTTGGGAGAAGGTGAGAATCTGTATTTTAAAGGCAGAAATGTATTCTGATACTGTGCAGGAGCTGCAGTTGGATCAGTACAGTTTACATGATGGAGCCATTACTTTGGAAGTGTTTAGTCTTTACAAACCGAACTGAATAATTACATGTTTAGGGACTTTATATGCGTTACAGTGGAGTTGGAGTGTTTTGCTGTAAGTGTGGCCTAAATTCAAAGCCATGCTCCCGTGGTACATGGAGGCAGCAGCTTCCGCCATGGGAATGCCCCCAGGCCACGTGTTATTACCGCTGGAACGATGCCCTGCCTTTTCACACACACGCATGTATATAGAGTCGTCTCTTGACACTTTGAGGACATAATAATAATAATAATAATAATGATGTGAAGATGTAGGGAATTGTACAGTAAATACTATGTATGGCCTTAGCTAATAAAAGCCAGTTTTAAAATATTTGTATTCTTACAAAAACCTTTTTCCTCAGTCTTTGCTATCTTTAAAAAAAAAGAAAAGAAAAAAAAAAGATTTAAGAATTGCGTATTCAGTCAATAGAACACTGAAACACCTGAAGACTAATTAAAATAAGCAAATCCATTAAAAATTGCTGCTTCACTCATTTCCTGCTTTTTCAAGGTTTTCATAGAACCTTAAGGTGTGTTGGTGAACTATCTCTTTAATCTTGGATAGCTGCAGGGATATCACACACGTTGTTTTTACAATGAAATAGTGAACTAGACCAGTATAATTAATTCCAGCTCTGGACCATTTAACATGGTTTGTAATGCACTGTTTTACTAGGAGACCATGTTGATGTGAACTTTCCATCTGAAATGTTTCTCCTCCTGTTTGCAAGTCACCTCATCCCATGCATTGGGATATCTATACTGTATGCAGCGTCAGTGTGATTGACAGTCTGTTGTCTTGGATAAGGAAACCCGGAAAACGTGGTTCTTCTCTGCTGATGCAAAGTTCCACAAAGCACAGGCATTTCCTGTGTTGTCCCCTAGGCAGGGATTCTTTATTAGTCTCATCACACACACAATATCTTACACACCACTGGTTTCAGTTGTGAGAACTTGTGGATAATGCATCTTGCCCTTGAAAGCTTTTTAAAACAGTACACCACCATATTGCCAAACACTTAGTCAAATGGGGTAAGGAGAGATTTAGTCATGAATTCAATACATAGATCCCTGTCTAGTTAAGGAACAAAAGCTAATTCACCATTAATACCGTTCCCCTTCTTTATTTGCACCAGTAAGCTGAGCCAGTGACATTTAGACCCCTGAGCGGCTCAAGTAAGTTTGAAACGATGTAGCCTTCATGAGCAAAGCTCCATCACAACAAGGGACCATATTACTCCCCAAACTTTTTTTTTTTTTTCAGATTAGTACCTGAAACACAGCAATACAAAGCCTACAGTATTTATTTATGGTGGATGATGTGTTTACGGTCACCTTATTTGGATTTACATTTGGTTGACTTTTTCTATTAAAGTTACTTCAACTAAGAATTAACAAAATAATCACCATGTCATTGGATTTAGGTTCCGTTTGATTAAAAGAGATTAAGTGTAATTATGTTGATATGCCATCGCATATTTTTTGTTGAATTTAAGCAACATTTTGATGAAACCCCTGTTTGATGTGGGATGTTTCTTTAAAATTCTCAAGTACACTTTTCGTCAATGTTTAATAACTTTTGAAGGAACCTCTTTGGATGCTGAGAATTTTTTTTTATTTTTGAATGTATGAATTGTCTCTAGACTATTTTTGCATCCTGTAAAAACAAAGCGATGTGATCATGCACTTTGTTTATCTGGGTGGCAACGTTTGCTGATAAGGTAGGAAAAGTAGTTACATATTATTTGGCATGGTCTGAAAATTAAACAAATCCATGTATAAAATCATGTGTTGTTTTTGTTTATTGCAGTTGGTTTACAAATATTTACTTAGTTCTTAACACCTGAAACAAAAATCCTTTACCAACTGCCTGAAATAATACTTAATTTATGGCAATGATTAAAATGGTGTAAAACCTTCCAACATTTCTAAAACATGGGTCTTAATGCACTGAGCAAATCTAATTATTGTGCTTTTTTTTTTATTTATTAAATTCACAGGTCTGAATTTTTGCTATATCTTGTGAAATGTGAGTGACAAAAAGACAGGACCGGTTTTGTGGATGCAGGTAAAATCTTGATTGGAGTTTTCCATTGAGCAGGAATTGTTTAGGCCAGACCACACTAAATCTGTGTGTGCAAACTGGCTCTATTTTCCTTTTTTTATATATATATTTTGGGTTATTTTTATGCTTGTATGATTTTATTTGCTTTTGAAGAAAAATATATTTGGTATAATACATATGAAAAAGCATTTGATTACAGTATATTGCATCTTATCCTAAGTTTGGTCATAATTACTTGATGTATAGAAAGCAAGACTGGTATGTAAATATAAGAAAGTTTGCATTATGTCAGTGGTTTCATTACTAATTTAAAACGGCTAAGGAAATGTATGTACGCAGTGCTGTTTGGAAATTACATTGGATAATGAATGTAACCTAAATTGATACAAAATTAAGGATCATTTAATTACTTTTGAAACCCCAACCTTTGTTGTTTTGGAAGACTAAAGTAAAATAAAATCACATTAAATCAATCATTGGGTTGTTACTCGTTAGGTAGTATTTGATACAACTTTGTCTACTGTGTTACAAATGAATCCACTAGAGGTCATCATTCTAAAATGTATAAATTGAACAATGCTGCTTATGTTATTGAACCACAGCACTTCTGTCCATTGGTAGTACCAAATTGTTGTCTTATTGTCTTGAGCACAAGGTGCTCAAGTTTTATGAACGTCTGTTTCATAAGATTGTTATGCCACACATTCCAGGGGAATTGTCATGGCAAAGGATGAACATTCACTCCGCGGTCATGCGGCTCCTTCTCTGTGTCTAGTGGGATATTGCGCCATAATAGGAGAAAAGTTGCGGGATGAAGGTGGTGAAAAATCTAATTTGCACTCCAGAACTTTCCATAAATGTTCTAAGGGGGATGGAGGAGGCCATGGAAGTCATTTAGTGTAATCCTGGTGATTATAAAAACGACTCGTGAATTATTTTATAAGTGTATATTGGGGTGTTATAATCATGGAAATTAATGAGAAAACAATGTATGCACCTGTTGCTCCTGTTACTGCAAAACCAGTATTTCCTGGGTCGTTAAATGACAAGGCGGGGCTATCATTTAACCCAATGACTCCTGTAAGATGACCGCACAAAACATCACGGATCCCCAACCATATTTAACAGTTGTCTTGATGTATGTAATACGGCGAAAGATGACTCACCAGGCCGTATTAAAATGTTCCATTAATCAAGGGTCCAAGTTTTGTGCTCTTTGAGTTATGCATTTTGACGCTGCACTTCCGAAAGCAGCCACCAGCACGCTGTTGCTCCGCTCTTAGTCCCAACCTAAGCAAGAACAAACTAGCGTTTTTCATAAATTCCAGCTTTGATTGATTGATTGTTTCCCAAATGTTGCCGTTTTGTGACCGATGCACCAGCAACCCGGAAATAGACTATTTTGAAAAATGTAAATTGCCTAATGTGCCTTTTGAAAACAAAGTGCTAATTGTCAGACCTTTTACAGTTGATACGAACTGATAATTAGCATACAACTTAAAGTGACCTCTACATCTGCACCTCTACAAGTCTTTTCCATTTGGTCGTTCCGTTATTTTGTCCACCCCCTGCATTTGCAGATGGACATATCGTCAAAACCACTCGCTTTCAAACTTGGAATTGTATGCCTTTCTAAGGTATGATAGTGATTCTACGCATAGTGACACATTTAATCAACATATCAAACATCCTGCTCAAAATGGATGTTTTTTAAAAGAAAAATGGGTCCGTTTTCAATGTCCCAGAGAGCATCTTTAAACGTTGCGTTGATAGTGTAGGCTATTTGCCAGTTTGTGTCCCTTATCTCCGCTGAAGGTTGTTACAATGTGTTTACCTGTGTTTCTGAGAAAACCACTAGGTCCAAATGTCTTAGCATTTTTATAAGATAGAATAAGAAAATCTCAAGTAAAAGCTGAGATGACAGAAGCACATAGACAATGTATAGTATAGGGCTGTATATATAATTCAAGATATAAATTAATGTAACCATTCCATCGCGGGAAAGTTTCGTTTTGCTTATTATTACAATGTTTACTCTTAGTGACCCATCCACTTAATGTTTAGACAAGGGTGAATATATATTTTATGCAGTCTCATTATTTTGGAATATCTCTAGTGTTACGCATATGAATAGAATGGAGAAAGCTGATCCACAGCCTTGTATCCTGTTAGTATTGACACATGGTCGACAGGGGTAGCCTATAGCCTGCGTACGATGTAGCTTACTTTTTGCAAAGGCTTGCGTTGAGAAATTCGTGCTACATATATTTTTGCTGAAAGGATGCATCGTAAAACGCGTGAAATTATTTTGTTAACAATTTTGTATTTGACAAAGACCATACATCGTTGTGATAACTGACATGTCCATACTCATAAGCTGCTGCACTTCTGAAAGCATCCACTGGCACGCTTTTGCTTGGCTCTCAGTCCCAACCCAAGCAAGAACAAACAAGCGTTTTTCAGAAAGCCTTTTGCGGAACTGTGCTCGCTACATCGTTATGTTCTGTAGTCTCCTGAAAACGTATGTTGACATACAAGTAGCCGACTTTACAGACTGTGTAATAGATATCTGATGTCATATTGTAAGATGTAAATTATCTTTTTGTTGTTGTCGGGAGATCTGATTTTACAAATCGACCTGCAGTCAATCGTCTGTGATTGCTGCTTTTCTATCCCGCAAGTTAGAAGACGCGCGTGTTTTTGTTTTGTTACTTTTGGTGACGTTAATTTAAAGCATATGACACATACGCATTGCGCATCGTTGTCTTCTTGGTGTTAGCGGATACGGTGTTGCAAAATGGACTTAAACTGCAACTAACTCGGAATACTTTTGCAGTAACCCAACTCTACTAAATAATTTGAGGAGTTGTTTTCCTACTCGTTAAATAACGATCGATTATGGAAGAAGACGGGCAACATGAGAACGGCGGTGTCCACGGCACCAAAGATTCGGACCGCCAACAACGCTTGCGGCTCTGTGTTTTAAATGAAATTTTGAACACAGAGAGGGATTACGTTCGGGTGTTGCTTTTCCTTCAGTCGGTAAGTTTTAAATGCGCTTTATTTGCCCCAATTGAACCTGTTGCCAGGCCTACCTGACACACTATGTTTCAGCTGATGAATCATTCTATCACAAATTGCCTGTGATGTCATCTTGTTACAGCTGCCGAATGCATTTTTTATCGAAGTTCAACAACCTCTTATGTTTTCATTTGTAGCTTTACCCTTCTGTTTATGACAGCACGATAGAACGGAGTCCATAATTAGACTCCGTGTTTAGGTGTTTCCGTTTAGCGCACTTCACAGACATGACATTACTTGGGCTGGTAAAACGTTGTTGGTTTCTTTGAATGTTTTTCACATACTGCCTTTATTTACCAATTCATGTTCCACTTAAAGGGACGGCACCTATATTCGGATAAAAGCCCAGCCCGCCTTGAAACCATGTATTTGCACAGTTCGCAATTCAGTAAAAATAATGTAGCTTTCCTGCGTCGCCCATTCGAGACAGCAGTTGGGTACATATTCATTCATTGATAATTCCGAGACAGTTAATCAGTTCTTCACAGTAGGCGAAGTGTTAGGTAACGTTGTCTACAATACTATTTGAATAATGAATGGGCTCATATTTCGCCCGTCACCCGCGGGCTTGAGTCTAGACGAGCTGCAGGTGGCAATTTAATTTGTCACCTTTCCTTGTTATATCTGTTTGTTTCCAGTCTCCTGGTTCTCCTGTAAGCCGCGCCGTCGCCTCCCCGCTTTGTTGATGAATGGTGATACAAATGTTCTAGGTCACGTGCTATATAGGATACCAAGGACACAATTCATTCTACCCATTTAAATAGAGGGCTGTCAGTCAACTGATACCCTATGCTGGAATTATCGTAATCACCATGACTCAAACTTCGGTATTTTTACAGCAAAAATAATAACAATCTTGTCCTCCCTCCTCCCTCACTCCGCATCTTTCCTTCTATTACATCACGTAACATCTCTTAATTGAACCCATGCCTTCTCTGCTGTAGATGGTCCCAAGGGTGGGTAGCTTTACAGCAGCATTCCTGTTTGCCAGACCCTTTCACGTCACCCCAGGGTAAAGACATACGTTTAAGAAACAATACAACTCTACCCACAATGACTTATTTGATCAGTTTTACACACAAGCTAAGCATGAAATACCTGGGCATTTCTATATACGTCCTCCATGCTCCCTGTGTCCAACAATGGTTTCCTTCGGCCCCCTCCTGGCTAAAAGCCAGTGTTGAGAAAAAGCGCTTACAATACCTTTACCTATGTTTTTTTATTTTCATGCAAACCTTTGTCATCGTGTCAACCAGTATACCACCCAAAGCCCAATAGCCTTTCATCTTTGAGAGACACTCGTTTTCTTCTGAGAGAGACTGGGGTGAAATGGAGGTGCTGCTATTAACGGAAGAATGGCCCCGCCCCCCTGTTGCTCTCACCATCTATTCTGTTTCCAACCCCCTTTGTGTTGCCACCCATTTGGGTCTACACACACAAAGAATCGAGGAGCTGGATTGACACTCAATAGATGTTTCTCTTGCATTTGTCATCTGTAACCCGCATCGCTGATCTTGTGGCAATTACAGATGCCAGGGAGCATATCCAGTCTGGGGTCGGGGGGGGTTGAGGGTGGTGGTACACACTGACTGGGGGAGGTGAGGGTGGGGGTACACACTGACTGGGGGAGGTGAGGTTGTGTTAGCAGGCGTGAAAAGGATTAGTTTAGTTCATTTCCATTTCTCACATCAGATGGTCCCGAGTGAGATTGAGTACAGTGATAATTCCAAACCAGATTTTCCCTACATTATCTTAACGAATGGGAGTTATAGCATGGATGTGTTTAGAGCAGGGGTCTCCAACCCAGGTCCTGGAGAGCACCTGTCCTGGTGGCTTTCACTACAACCCTAATTTAGCACACCTGACTCTAATTATTAGACAGGTCGTTACTGAATGAGGTTCAGGGACACCACCCTCAACTGCTGCTTGGCATTAATGGGCTCTATAATGGCGCTGTTCAGACCAAATGGGGAAGACTGGAGTTCACAACCTGTCTCGTGTGCATGTGGAAAAGCGGGAAGTTGTTCAGGCATGACTTTAGAACAACACGCACACACACACACACACACACGTGACTGAGTTCCTTCATATGCAAGTGAGTATATGACTCAGTATATGCCTGTGTGTTCCTTCTTAAAGGTAAATTATTCAACCACGCTCTCCTTTTGCTGCCCAGCTGGTGTTGAGTCCTGTGGGCCAACCAGCTGCGTTGGGCCAATGACAAAGCTTGCTGAACAAACAGGATGACACAAGGCGGTGTTTAGTACCCAGGAAGACACACAGGAAGTCAGCCTTGAGCTTCCTCTGTAACCTGCCCTTTCTCACTCCCGTGCCCGTCCCTCTATCTCCCCACACTGGGATAGACCAGCATCAGGTTCCTCTGTCCGCTGGTCTCCTACTATAAATAGGTCTGTTTATAACTCCTGTCCTGCCCCGTCCGCTGCTCCGGTTGCTTCCACTTTGTGCAACCCCAGATACAGGGCTTTAACTAACAAACCAGATTGTGCGCAGGGAAAAACGCCCTGTTGTGTTTTCATTGAGGAGCCGGGTTAAAAGCTCTGTGGTAGCTACTGCTACTTTGTCCTGGATTCCTGACTTCCATGGAGTTTTTCTAACTGGGCCTTTAAATCCACTAGATTACTTTAAAGGCCGTCATAACCCATGGTAACCAGTGACGAGCTAAGGGTTCACTATCTGGTCGGGTCTGAGAAGGTCACAGGCCATTTCCATGTGAAGAGACCCTTGTTCGTTGTCGCTCGTCCCCCTTTGGTGGAATATTAAAGATAACTGTTTATATTTTGGTTATATTAAGTCTTATTTTAACCACCCGCCATTGTTTAAGGTACAGTTTGTACTGGCAGTTATTTTTGACGTTTTTGTCATACGTGACCCTCCGGTTATAGCCTCTGCCATCTTTCTAAATATATTTTAGCTGCGTCTTTTTGTTTGTTTGGCATACATTTTAAATTGAAAAACAAAGTCTACATATTTCTGTAACCGTGGAGTTGTCTCACAGTCATCTTTCTATAGTGTGTGGACATGTGCTTTCATATCCAGTGGTTTTTCTTTTGTATTCTGCGTTGTAAGCATTGTTTATTGAAAATGCATTGAAGGCTGCATCAATGCTGCCTTCCCCTTTGAAACTGGCTCAAAGATTGAATAGCTTCTTAAGGCTCAGCAAATCCTACCCCTGCTCCTTCTCCCCAAAGCTTATATACAGTTACACACTAACAGGCCTTCTCCTTTTTGCCCCCTTGTCTCCTGCCCTGATGGTTCCAGCAAACAAGCCTCACTGTTCCATTATATCTCAAGGTCTAGGCTTAACCCTCCGACTGTTCCATGATGATATGCGTTTGAAGTTATGCTTTTTAAATACAAAGTCACCACAGCACAATTCTCACTTTTCATACAATTAGTACCTTACTGCTGCGGATATGGTTCCAAGCCAACGGATGACATCACACGGTGGCACAAGAAGTGGGAAGTGTCAGTTCCAACTAATCCTGCTTTCTTTTTTCTGTCATGTGCACTCCTAAGACATTTTTCTCTGGGGCATGAGACTGCCTCAGGAATCTGAAAAATCTTGGTAACGTGTCTAAACCTCTGTAGTAGCACAGTAGCATAACGCACATCCGAAGGCTATGCTTTTGTAAATGTTACATATTTCTGGTGTGTGTGTGTGCCAACAAGAAAGGATTAACATAAGAGTGAAGCATAGGTCAAGCTTTGCATTAATCCCTCTATATTATATTGATCTAAATTTACCCAGTTTTAAACCATACTTGCATCTGAAGAACAAACTCCTTGTACAATGTTCCTTCTAGTTTCAGGCATTTTCACACTTAAATATGTCCTTAATGTATGAACACTCTAGCTGAATATTTTGTAGTATAAGCTTGTGGAAAAGAAATTACACTCTTGCTGTTTACCTCTGAACTACAGAGGAAATAACAAGCTCAGTTTGTCTTATATTCATGCCCTACTTACCACAGCAATAATTATCACACTTCCACAACTAAAATGTAAAGTATTATGATGACAAACACTATACATCTGGGAGCCAGTCTTGAGTTATTAGTGTTGCCTGTTATTGCCAGGAGAGAAACCAATCCAGGCTCCATCTTAAGAGTTAAACAAAGGAGACAGGAAAGCAAACATTATCCCATCCAAATTGTCAATTGACTTAATGAACTTTGTGGGTTAATCATTGTGATGCTATTGCTGCTAAAATGCTGAGACAAATGTTTTTGTTTATATGGGCTAGCCAGGTACATTTGTGGGAATACAGTGCCACAGCCAAAGCAACACTGGTGTAATACCTCTTTTCCTGTAATGAGTCAGGGAGGTTCTCAAGTGGCCTGTGTGGCAAAGTCTTCTGCGAAATAGTCTATAGCCGGTATGTTGTTTCGGTTTAAATGCAGACATTTCTGTGAAATAAAATATAATATAGGACGCAGTTAGCGACATGGCCTCCCTTGTTCAAGACAGCAAGGAGAGATGAACAATGTTTGTTTGACTTTGGGACCTAAACAAATGTGGGACGTAAAAGTATTTTCCCAGAGCAAGACAATACCTAGTAAATGAACAGTGACTGGTTTCCATTCTCTAAGGTTGAAAAGATGCCTGTAGACGTTTCTAATTGACCCCATTTGTATTTTAGTCAGTCACACAGAGAGAGCTCTCAAACGGGTATATTCAACTTATACCCTATGAGGTCCAGAGACTGCTGGGTTTCTGTTCTACCTCATCATTACTTTCACCCAACTGGTGTTCCAGGCCTAAATCAGTACTTGATTAGACGGTTGTTAAATAATTGAGTGGAACTGGGCTTTGAGGTCAAGGGTTGAATTCTCATCACCACCTTTTGTAAATCTCATTACTTTGAGAACACTTGTCAGGCTTGTCAAGCCGATCCAGATGTTTGATTCTAGAGGCTGAAGGCCACTGTTATAGATATTGACCACAACCAAACCATACGGTATAGTCTGTTCATCTTGACATGCCTTCTGACCATGAACCAAACGGTGGGGAATTAGGGTGGGTGGTATGTTGTGACATAAGTGTTAGATGGGTGTGTGTGTGTCAGTTTTCTTTGCTTTTGGTTCACCTTAGAACATCTTAAATGACACGCCTAATGTCAACACGCATTCCTTAACAAGGGACTGGTTGGTCCAACATCTAACTTCATTGAGGTATCTCTCTTTCAGGAACTAATTTTGGTTTACATTTTAATCTTTACTTAGTAAGTAAGCATTTTCACATAGTGTACTAGCGTCATAAAACGTCCTTAATGTTGTAGATGGTGTTCTTCAATCTGATCAGTTTGTTCAATCTGATCAGTTTGTTCAATCTGATCAGTTGGTTCAATCTGATCAATTGGTTCAATCTGATCAGTTGGTTCAATCTGATCAGTTGGTTCAATCTGATCAGTTGGTTCAATCTGATCAGTTTGTTCAATCTGATCAGTTTGTTCAATCTGATCAGTTTGTTCAATCTGATCAGTTTGTTCAATCTGATCAGTTAGAGGCATATGGGCATCAAGTGTTCATTCTTAAACAGCTCTGCCTCCCGTCAGCTGCATCATTACAACCAGGGATCTACTCTTGGTTAAGGTATTTTGTGCCTGGGTGTACCGCAAAGGACAACCTAAATGGTCTCGGTGCTGTCCTTGGATGCTATGTGGAATGTTGGTTGTAGTGGCCTTGTCCCTAACAACCACCCAGTGTGGGTCTGCTTGGGTCCCATTATTCCTGTCGCTAGACATCTCCTGGGTGTGTCTCTGGATGATGCCTACGTCTCACGGAGAAACGGCAATATCTAGTGTCCTCTTGCCTTATGTACACATCACATTGTGCAGGTTTTAGTTTTTTCCGGTAAATTGGTTCCCAGTTTAGATCTGAACAACCAGAGGAGGGTAGATATTAACCAATCCATGACCTAATTAATCAAGTACAAAGTGAGAGAGAGCGATAACCCGTAGACACCCTCCACAGAGGGCTTGTGGAACCGGTTCGACACCCCTGACAGTTGTAAGGGCCAATGCACTCGAAGGCAGGCAGTTAAATGTGCCAAATGTGTGTTGCAGACCTTGGCCTTTCTTGGACCAGGTAGGGGTTTATGAGTCGTACTGCAGCCTCCCCTCAATGTTTCCAAAACGGAATACTTTCTCCTCCTGGAGGTTACCAGTGAACAACTGAGCCTATAGAAATGGGCACTAAAATTCCTTTAGCCCATCCCTGAAATGTCATATTTGACAGTTGATACCAGTCTGTTGTCACGAAGACGACATTTAACTTGATCATGTTCTTTACGTGTCCCAAGATGTTCATGTTAGCCACTCCATTCTTCTTTTACGGTGTTCAGCATAATCTTGTGATTTAAGCCATTTACGGTAAATAAATGACCAGAATGCACAATATGCACAATATGCTGCTTCGGCCATTACAGTTCCTTCTACTTTTTTTAACATGCCCCCACATGTCTGGTTTAATCTCCTAGCGGTACACTTTAATTAATCGCTACCTTTCATCAAGCTTCTGTATAAGTCTGTTAGCACTATTTATTACTCGGAGCAACCAAAATGATGTATACTGGTAATAAAACAGCTACTTAGTCAGTGTCATCACACTGCGCTGGTCCATTGTTTACTGCCTTCTAAATTGGTACTGTTGTTTACTCCAGATTTATTTCAATTCATCTAATTTCACTGGTAATCCTAGCAATTTTACTTCTATAAAGTATAGCAATACTTAATAGCACTTAGCAATAAAGTGGTATATATGTATATATATAGATGCATTAATCAAATGTCTCACATAACCGTCAGACTAGGTCTTGTCGGACAGCTCTCCCTCGTTCCCTGTCTAATCGTTGTCACAGTGGACACACCTCCAGATGGCCTCTCCATTCTGCCCTGGGACGTCTGGAGGGTGCCACATGTCACCTCAATGTGGCATCAACCCTTACGTCCCTATCCAGCGCAGAAAAACTCACTGAAAGGCATATTTAAAGATTTGGCTTTGGGAATTTATAATTGTTTTTTTAGAAGTGTTTAGACGTTATTCTGTGGTCTAGGAGACAAATCCGCTACTTCTAAAGCATATGTATTGCCGGGATTGATTACAGCCCACTGCTTTTTCAGCAAAAACTTGGTCTTACTGTAATAACGATAAAATATTTCTGAAAATGCATTTGTTGGTGACCAGTTGCTTGAGATTCGTTGTGATGTATGTCTACCGTTCCACATTGCTGCTTTAAATCAGTGGGTAAATAATGAAATGGTATGTTTGTTTTATAGCATCTGTGCAGAAAGTAAGGGTGCATAATTATGTGCCAAACAGTGGATCGAATGGAAAAAGCCAAGCCCTTGTATGCATATTTATAACCGATTTATTACTTGTTCAGTGACTTATATCGAGGACACCCCAAATTAGATGGTTAAAACAAACCTGTCCTTCGATTGGACAAGCCTACCGGGGCCTATTCAATTACCCTGATTCAGAAGCTGAACTTCATGATTTCTGCTAGAGGCAGTAATCTTTAAGTCACTTAAAGGCTAGCTTTGTAGTAGCATGAGATGTTCTGACTGAAAATATTGTGCCCTGAGAGAAGACGTAAAATTATTTATTTAGGGGTCCTAACAGAATTTGTTCCAAGTTTTTATTCTTTGAAACTTGGCATGGTTAGAACACATCAGGGAATATTGTTTCAGTTGTGATTTCAATCAAATAAAAATGCACAGCATCTAAGGAGAGTTACGCCAACCCTCAGACAGTGTTATGTGTGGGGTGTAAAGAAGATGTGACAAATGAGCAAACGTTTATTAAGTAATTTCTCCTGGAACCAAGCTCCCCGGACACTGATCAGCAGAGGGTCTCTCCTGTCTATTTAGCTATTCCACTTTGACAGAGGGGAGGAGATGAAGACTTGTCCCCCAGTAACAAGGCTCTTTCCGCCCGTGCAAGCAACTCGAATACCCGTGAACTTTAAAGCTCTTTAAAGCGGAAGTGAGCAAGTGAGAGAGAGAAAAAGCACCAGACTCAATGGGGACTTTGTGTGGTTGATGAGCATGGCCAAGAGGGCTGCCTTTAGGGGAGAGGAGGATAGTGGGGGAGATTTTGGGAGAGGAGAATCTGATAATTTATGGCCTTGAGAAAAAAAAGGGGTTTGCTAGGGCTCCCTTCACCGTGGTGACACTAGGGGCCCTTTTCTCGCCCCACTGGGGCCCAGCCACAAAGGGGGGATTTCTTCATTTATTTATTCAATTTCATGCCATGTCGACCCAAAATGGCCTCTCTGCTTCTTTGCCAAATCTCTATCCAAAACAACCCAGAAGAGTCTCTCTTGCTGAATTTTCTGTTTTTAGCGCTTTGTTGTCTTTCTTTTGAGAGGTGGTGGAAGCAGTAAAGAGAGATGTTTAGCTCAGAGGTTTAGTTTCTGCTGGTGTGGGAACTGGAGCGAATTGAACAGGGGGTTGGGTAGAGAATCTGACAAGAGTAGTGCTTGGCTGTGTTTTTGATACCCCAGTTAGTCCCCAGTGAGCTGGCCTGGTCCTTGTCAAGGCTATAGCTGCTGAATGCCGATCTAGCCATTCGCTGGTGAGCAAACAAAAAACAGTCTCACACTATCTACTCCCCTGCCGGGTTATGTAAACCTGCTAGATTACCATGGGAGACCTTTAACGAATAACCAATAATGTCTCTGGATGGGATTGTTAACATGTATTTACAAATATATATTACATATGAAGTGAAGTTATTACATCCTGTATTCCATTTGCAAGCCCAGGTTACCACATGCAAACAAGAGTTTCAAACCAATAAATTATGGCCTACTAGACCCAATAAATTACCCTCCTAATAGTTTCAGACCAGGGATTTTCCTCTTATGAGGTGTGTGTGGCGTCCAGGTAAGGAGGACCACATGATGTGCAATGCCATTTCAGAGAAGGTAAAACTGACCTTGGAGGTTACCCAAAACACGGAACGAGAACCATGAAGACGCAGACACTGGTTTCACTTTGTCAATGGTACTATTAAAAAAGACTTGTTTTATACCGCTTTCCTCAGAACACTAATGTAAGCACTTCCCCAAAAGATCTGAAACAAAAGTGCTGCCATTTCCTTTCCTCAGTAATGGAATGAGACCATGCTGCATTCCAATGTTGAAACCATTCATTGAAAAATTTGCATTGGACCTTCTCCACTGCTTACTGTGTCCTCCCATGTCAGGTTGCCCTCCTCCATCCCTGCTCCTCTGTCAGGCTGCCCTCCTCCGTCCCTCCTCCTCTGTCAGGCTGCCCTCCTCCATCCCTCCTCCTCTGTCAGGCGGCCCTCCTCCGTCCCTCCTCCTCTGTCAGGCTGCCCTCCTCCATCCCTGCTCCTCTGTCAGGCTGCCCTCCTCCATCCCTGCTCCTCTGTCAGGCTGCCTTCCTCCATCCCTGCTCCTCTGTCAGGCGGTCCTCCTCCATCCCTCCTCCTCTGTCAGGCGGTCCTCCTCCGTCCCTCCTCCTCTGTCAGGCTGTCCTCGCTACCCTGCCACAATGGCCATGTGGCCCCTATTCTAACTTCCGCCTTTTCTCTTCTTTTCTTTTCTCACCTCCCCCAGCACTTGTGTTCCCCCTTCCTTCCCCTCAGACCTCGGCTCTGAGTTGCAAAACATCTCAAGCAATTTCAGCCTGTTTGAAAGCCTGCGGAACACTGTGACGGAAGAAGGTTGAGGATAAACCTAGTCATTTGGCTCCGTCTGACATTTGGAATAGGCAGGTTCAACTAGATGAGACATTCAAAACTGGAAAAAAAAATGTGTGGGGGATTTTAAGTTTACTTAATAAGCTTAGTTGGATTTTGCAGATGATCAACTAGGCTCAGGGAGTCGCCAGAGAACAATGAGACCCAGCTGATGATAGAGGCCAAGACTGTAAACTAGACCGAAGTGGACTGCTTTGCATGAACCGTGCCTTAGAATGCTGCACCAATCGGAAAACCAAAAGCCAGTAATTTAAACAAAATTATATTGAAAACAAAATGAATAACAGACATTTAATATATACTACTGGCAGTGCTAGAAACAGAAATTCACTTGACACTGTATAATGTGCACTTCTGCAGTTCCTGAAACATCTTAATTGTTAGATAGTAATGTATTTTTGTCTCACACCTTGTACAAGTGATAATGTGCCCTTGTAAAGAGATAAAGGTGGTGGTTGTTTTTTAAATATTCTACCCACATCTAATCAACCATTCAGCCTAACTTCCCTAGGCTGTATAGCAACACAAGGATGCCGCAGTTTATACTCTAAACAAAAGCAATCACGTGAGGTACTCTGCCGAGAGACTGAAGCCTTGTAAATATATTAATATCTGCTCACTTCCTTTTTCTATACAAACACCCCAGTCCTTTTCATCTTTACATTGTTTGTTCAGCGTACCCATCTGCTGTAGTAGTGGCATGACCTCAACAAAATATACATGGCGATGTGTGTTAGTTTGACCACCAAGGTTGAAAGTTCTGAGGTTTCACTGTTGGCCTTTAGGTCAATACGTCGAAATGTGTGCAAAGAGCACACTCATGGGTTTTGCAATATATGTTGATACATTGGCAAAGTAGTCTGATGATTGCCTAAATGAAACTGAACAACATCCTTTTGAGACAGTTCCCAAATTAGCAGAGATGTACCTTGTTTCATCCAACTAGACATTCCATATGATTTCTGGCGGTTTAAGAGTTATCTCAGGAATGTCCTGATTTGTGCTATGGAACTCCTTTGAAAAGATCAATTTCCTCTGAAATCCTTGTTTGTATTCAGAATGGGGAAGCAATCGAAAAGTTTCAGATAAATACATAAATGTTACATTTGAAAATGTCTCCGGCTACATTCGTAAAAACTTTCTGTAACGTTGTTCCCTCAAGAACAGACCCCACAATGCACCTCTGCTG
Source organism: Novumbra hubbsi (assembly GCA_016801125.1). Lineage (NCBI taxonomy): Eukaryota > Metazoa > Chordata > Actinopteri > Esociformes > Umbridae > Novumbra > Novumbra hubbsi. The sequence goes on along the minus strand of JACXGK010001462.1, from coordinate 36,016 downwards.
CAAACGGCCGGTTGGCACTTCCAGCTTTTCTGCTCCAGCTGATTGAATTTCAGATGACTGACTTTCTGAGATTTTGCCCGACTTTCACAACTTGGAACGGTCCCACAGGCTGTGATGACATGGCACCATATTCCACTTCTCTATTACTTAATCCCAAACTGAATGTGCAAATGTGGGTTTCCACAAGTAGATATTGCATGGTATTTTATTATAGTTATGGCTCTTTAACAGTTTGCATACTGACACAGTCGTGTGACAAGGCCTTTATGGGTTTTGACTGATAGCGGTTCTGAACTCTAAATTGCAAAGTAATTGCCCCATCCCTCAAGATAATTGTTGTCTTGGTGAGGGAAGTGCTCTAGGATATGAGGGCTATGTGTTTTTGAATGATGATATATTGAGGATTTGATGTCATTTAAGCCAGCCAAATCCTTAAAATGAAAACAAATGTAACTGACAGTGTCAATATTTTAAAACACTGTTTCATAGATGGTTACATGATTACAGGAAATCATTATCATGTAATCTAGTTTATTGTGGAGAAATTCTGGAATGCACTTTACTTTCTACTTGGAACATAGTTTTGTTTTTGTTTCTCTGAAATAGCCTTGACTCTAGCCTGACTCTATAAGCTTATTTCCTACACTTTATGCTTAATAACTAACTTTGTTTGCAATTGAACAACTTTAAAATCATCCCAGAATTCAGAATGGACCTTTTTTGGACTGCGTAAAGAACTGTATTTATGTGAGGTTTGCAAAAATAAAAGTTCTGTGGGTTGCACCTGCCGTCACAGTTCAGGCATATACTTACCCTCGTATTAAACAAATATGGCTATAGTACAATCAATGTACATTCACCTAAAACAACTGTGTAGTTAATCTCCAGATTTTGTTCTCAGGTGACCTGGAGATCAAGTCTGGTGTCAGTTGAACTGGTGTTTCCTTACCTTTGATCACATTTACCTATGATAACTGGTTCAACCAGAACAATGGTTATACATAAGCCTTTCATATTTTTACTGTGCTAAAAATTAACATGCAAGCCATATCTGTATACATCAATTCCCACATGTATTTTGGGTTTGTAAATATATTCCACTAATCTAATTAGAACATAAATGGAACCTTTAAGGCTATGCACATTTGATCTGATTGGAAGCTGCCACCTGTTTGCCTCAATGTTAATGTGGTTATGACTGTTGGTAAAGGGTCTCAATCCTGTTTTTTAGCCTGGAGAAGGGGGTTTAGAACCAGAGCCATGTTCGGGAGGCACTGAACAGAAGAGGTTTTGAAACAGCAGGTAGTTTATTACCTGTTCTTCCAAGAAGATGGGTGAATTTCCGTTTCAAAACATGTTTCCTGCCACACCCGGCGACACAGAGCCGGGTCATTTAAAGGGTGGAGGTGGGAGGCAGCGGGCCTTTTCCTTCCAGCTTTGCGAAGTCAGAGCCTGACACCAACATATGGGCTGTCTGCCGTTTCACACCTTGCCCCCTTGCCTCTCCTCGCTTCGCTAAGTCACAACAAAAGACGAAACTGGTCCTCAATCCACATCTAGATCTGGCTGCAGATCATATGAGACTGGACCACGCCCTCCCAGGGTTTCACTGACTGTACCTCCTGCACTTTGTGGCAGAGAAAGACTACTATCCATCTGTGGTACTGGCTGGGCGTTGCCTACTCTAGTGTGTGGCTCTACTAGCTTAAAATGCTCTAGGCAACACATTTTATAATTCGCATCAAGAAGAAGCCAAATGGCTCTTATGGTTGTGTCAGATGATTCGTTGTGATTGTTAATCAAGCATTTCATTTGGCCGGTGTTAACAACACTGCATTCCTCTCATTCGTGGGCCTTCGTACTATAAGCGTTAATGTCACAGTACTGCCATGAAACTGCGCCACATAATTATTGCTATGATCATTTCCATATAATCCTATATCATTTTTGGTTTGCTGTGTCTTCGAGTGCAGTCACTGCTGTTATGTGCCGGGATGAAATCCTCAGATCTATCATTAGAACTTACGCTTTGGCCAGAGGGTGTCTGCAGTTCCTATATTATGAAGGCATTGATGCCTGACCATTGATGACCAGAATCCAAGTGAGAACCTCTGGGGCGTCATGTATTGGTGCATCGGATGCCGCCAAGTAGCACCACAGACTGTCCAGGAGCTCACTGATGCCAGGACACCATACGCTGTCTCATCAGAATCATACCCAGACGTGGTTGGCACGTGGGCGCCATACACATTACTGAATCACATTATGAGTTGCTGTGATGAAATTTAACGCAAGTTGGAAAAGCCTTTGATTTCAATTGTTTATTTCGATTTTCGGTGTGAGTTTGAATCTAGCCCTCAATTGGGTGTAACATCTTTGATTCCATTGAACATTGTTACGTAATTTTGTTCTGAACAAATTACACCATGTACAGTAATAGTTTTTGTTCTCTGATATTAGGTGTTCCCATTTTTCTTTAGTAGTGTATATACTAGTTTCATTACCGTCTGAGTTGGTGTCCAAAACCTCTAATTCCACCTCAAGAAGCACATACGTTTTTTTTAAATAGAAACCCAGCCTCTGATTCTGCTGTACAAGATGACTTGTTGCCGTGTACTCGTTTTCATACATGCCTAGCCTGGAAATGTTCAAACCAACATGCCCCTCACACACTTCCTGTTCACAAAGCTTCATTTCCTGTGACGGGACATCCTCCTCACTGCATGTGTCATGAGCCAGCGAGCACGTCTCATTCGCTTTGTATGCACTGGTTACTTCCCCTTCCAGCCACTGCACATCTTACTTGAAAAGAAGATGCTATTTTCAAAGATTTTCAGCAGAAAATAAAGCGCTCTGTCTTTTAGCGGTATCCAAGAGCATCAAAACAACCGCCGGCTATTTATTTCCTTTTTTTTGTCAACCATTATTTATTTAAGGGAATCCTTTTGAGAACGTGGTCTATTATGGGGGATTCCCTGATTTTCAGCAGAAAATAAAGCGCTCTGTCTTTTAGCGGTATCCAAGAGCATCAAAACAACCGCCGGCTATTTATTTCCTTTTTTTTGTCAACCATTATTTATTTAAGGGAATCCTTTTGAGAACGTGGTCTATTATGGGGGATTCCCTGATAACATAACCAAGATAACATACACAATACAAACACATGTTGCTCTCTACATTCACAGGCCACTACATAGAGGCCATCTAAGCTGCAATCTACACTCACAAGCCAATTCAGAAGAAAACCAACTATTTAGACTGATTTAATCGTTGTTATTATTAATTCATCCCAAAAAGCCCTGCATGTTTCATCTTCGAACTGCACGGTTTTCACTTCCTGTTTGAGCGCTGCCTCAGCTCAAAGATGCCATACTGTAGCACCAATACAAAGGATAGCAATTCAGTAAATATTGATGACTTTGTGTGGTATTATCACAAATGGAAGCAGGCTAAAAGCCTTTGATTCTGAGGCTTGTTAAGTACACCAACATAACCGTTGACAGTAAGTCATAATGTTTGTTAATGAGGTGGGAAAGGGATGCTATGTTTGGGAAGAGTCTTTGGCTTGCATGCAAATGCAAAGCTAATGCTCATGAGTGAAGAAACAGTGCCTCATAAAGGTGTCTGAATTGGGGATTCTGCTTATAGCTAAATCAATTAAATGAACCCAGAGAAGCTAATTTTAGTATTGTGTGACATTTTCTTAATACCTGTATATTGAGGGTGGGATTTAATAATTTCCTGTACTGTAGACCCCAGTGTCAGGCTTAGTAATGAGTTGAAAGTGGCTTTTAGGGGGGAGGGGTGGATGAGGGAAAGGATGGAAGCGGTGGATGAGGGAAAGGCGGGGAATGATGGATGAGGGAACAGAGGGGAGGCTAGAATGTATTCAAACCAGAGCGAGCAATAAAATGGCACATCTCTGAGGCAATACAGACAAAGCCCTATGGCTCCCTGTCTTAGAGGAGGGGTTTAAATGAGGTGTGGACTGTATCAGGGTCTGTTAAACCAACTAAAAATAGGAATTTAGTTGGTTTATTTTGCAATTGAAATCTAGTTTATGTGTTTGTTTAAAAGGAAATACACTATTTTCAACTATGCGGTAAGGTTTGGGGTATAACGTAATGTTATAATTTGTGTTATAATTGGGGTTAGTTTTAGGTCTAGGCAATAGGGGTTAACCTTAGATGTTAGGTTTGGTTTCATTTCGGCATAGAGGTCAGATTCTTAAAGGTATGGGTTACTATTGGGGTTGAACTTAGATGTAACCTAAAGCTAACATTTAGTCATATAGGTTTGAATATGTAAGGTAAGGGTTACAAGTAGGGTTAAGGTTTGGGTCATTTTGCTTGCATGCCTCCAAATTTCAACAATGTTGACGTGCATTATGATGACATTTTGTGGTGAATTAGGTCATTTCAGTTTTCCTTTCGTTGTTGTTCATGTAATCAAAGCTACATTTTGTTTAGTACCAGAAGTCTGAGACATTTTATCATGTCAATTTTGGCAGTGAATGCGATTATGTAATATTAACAATTTTGTCCCTTGTTTTAATTTTTTTATTTTTTTCCATATTTGGGAGTTTTTCACAACCAAAATAACAAGGCAAAATTGAATTAATTTACTTATGTTTGTGTTTGTATTCTGAATGTGTTGGCATTGGCCAGACACAGACACAATGGACTAGAATGAACCCTGAAAACCAAGCCCTGACAATGGGGTTCAAGACTCATTGATTACCATGATTGACACTCATCACTGCTTTATCTATCTGAAATTGAATAGGTTATTTGGATCTCAAGACAAAAGCTAAAGTAATCATTCAGATTAGATATTGTTTGAGACATTCTGAGTTTTGATTCATACAATTTGTCTCCATCTCAGATGCTTGATTGCGTTTCTTTTCAACAGGAACTGTTCAGAAATTGCTGACTGCTTTATTTCCGGCCTGTCTTGTGGTCAGACCAGAGAGTGAGCTGGTTGAAGCTGATCCCTGTTCCGAGGGCCAAAAAGGCCCTCCAGCCTCGCTCTCAGGCCCACAACCTGCTTCTTGCAACAGCTGTTCCTGTCCTTGCTCTGTACAGCAGCAGGAGACGATTAATTGCCAGAATTTGAATTTGGACCCTATCAGACTACCATTTGACCTGCTCTTCTTAGCACATTATGTATTGATGATCAGACTAAATTTAACCTGCATGCTATTCTGAGCGATCTGTTAGAGCACAGTGGATGACAGGCAGGGTCAGGTGTCTCTAACTGGAAGGTTCGGGGTCAATTCAGTTGTTCCTTTTCATCCATAGTTCCATGCCAGACAAAATGTTGATCCCAACGTGAGGATCACCTAGGAGGATCTTGAGTGGCCCCTGCTCTGGTATAGCATGTACAACTCAGGACCTTTTACGTTATGACATAACTAATCTGTTGTGAAATCGGTTATTCTGGGCTATGTTGAGATCAGCGTATCCAATCAGATCGCATGGCCTTGGAGAGAATGACCACCCAGTCAAACTGCAGCTGTTCTGTTCACCACAAATTCCAAATTGATAATGTTGGCTTTAAAATATCTTAGTCAGCCCAAGGGAATAATGCAATTTGATCCCACTGATGTTTTCTCACCATCACTGGACTATGAATGCAGTGTACGGCTTTATTTGTGTGCTGCCACTCTCAGCACAGCAACACAGAGGCTTTGGTAGCTTTCTCCTCTACAGCTCAGTCAACCACAGTCTGCCTCCCTGCCTGACCGTCACAAGCAGGTCATGGCTCATACAATTCAGACGAATAAGTGAAGCCGTTTCGTGGTTGGAGCAGAGCATTCAGTCATCCTAAACCCTATCCCCCCCCCCTCAAGATTGGTTTCAAAGTAGCACAATTTGCCAGGCAACTTCTCACTGGGGGTTATGCACTGGCTACTTCTAATCAGCGTGCATATTTGCTTAACTAGTCAAATGGAAATATATGTTCATGCACACGTATGTGGTGGGTAGAACGATGCATTGGTGCACTGTAAAATGTATTTATCCAACCGGTGACTTGTCAAATCTGTTGTGATTTATTTGCTTTTTGTATTTTGGGCTTCATGACATTTGGATGTTGGCCTTTTCAGGTTTCACAGTGACTGCAAAATGCCACAACCTCTCAACTCATTTCAGCTTTTAGCATTGCTAGTGTGCAGTCATTCGTGTGTAGTCATTATTTGTTTTTCTTATAAAAGCGTGTTGGGTGGACATCCATACAAACATCATCAATATTTTTAACATCGTCTAAACATAGGCTCATTTTAAATATGGACTATAAGATTTGGGATGGTTCACCCATGGTGTGTTCCCCATGCACCCCTCATCCCCTGTTGCACATCCCGAATTCTTCGAATTGACTTGACAATCCAATCACAGCATCTCTGAAAGAGGTCAGTTCAGTCCTCTGCTAGCTTACCTTCTGCCTTTTAATCTACAGTGCCTAAAACAAAATGTACTAAGCAAACACTTAAATCACACATCGGTTCTCGATTAGCAAAAATATGAAAGATCAAAATGCTGGATTCAAACTCCCATAAAAAATGTAAGTAAACAATTCAAATCACAGGCTGTTACAACTGAAGAGTTAATTTCCTCACCACAACTTCTAATGTGAATCAGTAGCGTGTATGTACCCCACGTGCCTGTATGCACTCCCAAAACGTCAGAGCCTGATCCTGATGAGACGTGGGTGGTGTCCTGAGGGATCACCTCTCAGACCTGGATCAGGACATCAGTGAGCTTGACAGTCTGTGGCGCTACTTGGCGATGTTGGATGCCTTCATAAAAACCCAGAGGTTCTCAATTGAATGCAGGTCTGATGCACGTGAGGTCCAGTCAGGGGCATAAATGCCTTCGTCATCCAGGAACTGCCTACTAATTTTGTAGGGCCCTGGTAGTGCTCCTCCTGTTCCTCCTTGCACAAAGGAGCAGACACTGGTCCTGCTGCTGGGTTGATGCTCCTCTACGGTCCTGTCCAGCTAACCCTAACCCTTGCTCTCCTAATGTAACAGTCAGTCTCCTGGAATCTCCTTCATGCTCTTGAGACTGTATTGGGAGACACAGCAAACCTTCCTGTGACGGCATGTATAGATGTTCCATCCAGGAGGAGCTGGACTACCTGTACAACCTGAATGGGCTGCCGGTACAACTCCATGCTACCAGTAGTGACATGGACAGTAGTAAAACGCAAAACTAGAGAAGAATCAGTCAGGAAGAATCAGTCAGGAAGAGCAACTGTCTGTGGCCACCACCTGCAAATACATTCCCTTTTTGGGGCTTGTCTTGCTGTTGACTCTCCAGTGCACTTTTACATACTCCAAAACCGGTGACATTGATTCACAATTGATAATAACTGAACAGATCGATATCCCTGTAGTTTATTTGGGGTAATGCTGTGAATATTACTCTTTTACTTAAATTATTTTGAGTTGTGTAGTTCCCCTGGAGAGTATCACAAAACAATAAAATTCTCTATTACCTTGATTTGTTTATTTGAAATATACAAAGACGGTTGACCTTACAGGGACGGAACACCAAAGGTTCAATAATGCCGCCTTGACGTCAAACGCTGAAGAGCTTCCTGATTCATGGATATATGAAAATAAACACCTTTATCTGACCTAATCTGCCCGCAACATTGATTTAAAAGCAACAGGTGAATTAGTCATTTCGCATGGGTCAGAGATGTATTGTCTCTCATCATGTTATTGTTTCCTCTGTTTTATCTGCCAGCCACCTGTCTTTTTAAAAGGTCGCTCTCAATATTCAAGTCACATCTGTGTTCCCTTTTCCACCGGCAAACAGTTGAATTACAGTGAGCAGTCTGCTATCTGATGCTATCTTGTGGCGTCTTGGGTAACTCTCGCAGAGACACGTGGCGACTGGACAGGTCTACACTCTTATGTTCACATAAACGGGTGCAGATGCTGTGATGGAACACTGCCAATACCCAATACATCCCGGTTGAGAGATGCTGTTGTCTGGGGTGGACACAGACACTGAATAGGCCCCTCTGTGGCTTGCACACTTGCAAAAACCCCCTTCACATCTGTGAGGCACATTTAGGCCTCTGAAAGGGATAGCGTCCTCGGGTGAATTGTGACACATTTTTTACCTACTGTTCTACTCCACCCCTGTTTGTTGTTCCACCCCTCCATCACCTTGCAGCGCCTCCCCCCTTGACTCCTCTCCACAACGTGTGGAAGTCCTTTCTCTGCCTTGCTTCTAAGGTGCCTGGGGGTAATACTCCACCTGAATGGGCTCCCTCAACATGGACATGGTGTAAAAGTCACCATATGGGTGGATTAATTAGTATATTATGCCTGGAGCACAATCCATTTATCCTGCACTAGCCCCAAACACAACACAGCACCAGGCCCTGTATGACACAACACAGCACCAGGCCCTGTATGACACAACACAGCACCAGGCCCTGTATGACACAACACAGCACCAGGCCCTGTATGACACAACACAGCACCAGGCCCTGTATGACACAACACAGCACCAGGCCCTGTATGACACAACACAGCACCAGGCCCTGTATGACACAACACAGCACCAGGCCCTGTATGACATCACATGACATCCTTCCAAAACTGAAGCAGTTGCTCCTGTCTGCCTGGAGTGGGATTCGGGTGGGATTTGGCCGTTCTGCGACTATTTCATTGCTCTGTTACACCAGGCAACCACAGGTTCTGCTAGTACGTAGCGGTCCACTGGAGTATTTACAATATGCTTTAATTAAATTACCCAAGTCCCAGCACACTGCTCAAGACCACTGTGTGCTGTTTTTAGTTGACATGCTTAAATGCTAGTTACTTAGGCAATATATATTTTTCTCAACTGTTAGATTGAGAATGACTGAGGTGGAGTCAGTATTTTACATGCTGATGTGTGATTAAAACTTGTCAGTTATTCATTAAAGCTTCATAGATGCCTGCTCTGTCATTGTGGCCGGGGATAGGAAGCAGTACTAACATACCTTATCAGGTCCACACTTCAGGAACGTTGAGTATTCATCATCTCAGTCATTCAAAGTGCCACATTGACATTTGTTTTAAGTCTGCAACTAACAACAATTAAAAAAATCGATTAATCTGTCAATTACTACTTCAATTAATAAATCGCATAGAAAAATATAGATATAAATTCCAGAATCAAATGAAAGTGTTTTATTTAAAAGCAAAGTATGAATGTGTTGTTCTTAACTAGCGTAGGCAGTAGCTATAAAACAACTTAAAACTAGAAAAGGTACAATTCCAAGTTAATTGTAAAGTTTGGTTGCAGTCGCACCAGTTGTAGACGGTGTCCAGCTGTGTACTGGCACTAAATTAATCCAGATAATCTCCTGGTATTTAGCTGGCCATCTCCCAAATACAAACAAAAACATATGTCCAATTAGCTAGCTAGCTAGCTGGCTACCTATCTCCCACATAAAAAAGACTGAATCACTGGCAAAAAAGGTAGCAAAATATCTTCAGTCTTACCTTTGGCAAAGTAAATCCCATGGATGAAGTCAGTGTAATTTCATTGTCTCTGCATAAATAGTACTGTGGCTACCTAGCATTACTTGCATGGCTTCATTCTGGAAAGTTATTAAATTAATAAGGTAACTCCATGTTTACAAATTATAATGAATGAGCACTATTCAACTTTGGGCATCTCGGCTACAACGTGTTTTCTCTTTAAATGTTAATGCATTATCATTCTCCCATGCCATGGGAGTTCTGAGTTGCAAATGTATTCTGCGTTTGAAACAAACTGCTTTCATTGAATTCTTAAGCGTCAAGTGGTATAATACTGTAATTTTGAAGTGTTTGGTTATATGCAACTTCTCCGGTGTAGCCTCCGCCATCTTTTTAAATGTATTTATTTTTGTAATTGCGTCTTATGTAGACCCAACTAGTCGATAATGAAATTCCTTGAATTTTTTTTTATTCTCAACATTATCATTTTGATCGATTATTTGTTGCAGGCCCGCATTTTGACAGGGGTGCTGTATTTATAGGAGGGCACTGGTTTGGATGTGTTCTAATAAAGGGAGTATAAACAACACCCAGGTGGGCTGGTAAGTTATGCCTGAGGACAAGTCTTGCTTTGGCTGTTTGCGTAGACCTGAACGTGCATATGTTGATCCAAAATATTTAAGAATATTACTAGAACTTTCCACCCAACCTGAACCTCCGTATTACCTCCACTACTGCAATTCCCCATGACCATCTTGGTGTTCATACCACCACTGCATTTCCCCATGACCATCTTGGTGTTCATACCACTTACTGTGTGATGTCATCTTTTGTCCTCATGCAGGCCTTTTTGCACCGAATCAGACAAACTGCCGAAGACCAACAGTGTTTGTCACCTGAGCATGTCAAGGTAAACATGACCCCTTTTGACAGACTAGAATGTTTTAATTTGACCAAAATGTTTGGCCTGGTAAGGCATTGTACATGGAGTAGACATTCAGAAGACATCCCCCCTCTGCTTCCACAGATACTGTTCTCCAACATTGAGTTGATCCTGGAGGTTCACACGGATGTGCTGTCTGCAATGGAGGCCAGCCTGCAGCCAGAGCCCCAGCCCGGGCATGCCCTCGGACACGTCTTCCTCTTGTTCGTAAGTGGCAGACATACAGACACCTGCTTACTGTTTAAATGGACGGGGAGACAGACACGGTCATACAGATACATGCTTACTGTTTAAATGGACGGGGAGACAGACACGGTCATACAGATACATGCTTACTGTTTAAATGGGCGGGGAGACAGACACGGTCATACAGATACATGCTTACAGTTTAAATGGACAGGGAGACAGACACGGTCAGATACACACATGCTTACAGTTTAAATGGACAGGGAGACAGACACGTCATATAGACGCATGCTTACAGTTTAAATGGACAGGGAGACAGACACGGTCATATAGACACATGCTTACAGTTTAAATGGACAGGGAGACAGACAAGTCATATAGACACATGCTTACCGTTTAAATGGACAGGGAGACAGACATGTCATATAGACGCAAGATTACAGTTTAAATGGACAGGGAGACATACACATTATATAGACACATGCTTACAGTTTAAATGGACCGGGAGACATACACATTATATAGACACATGCTTACAGTTTAAATGGACTGGGAGACAGACACGTCATATAGACACATTCTTA
>JACXGK010001462.1:0-14115 GCA_016801125.1 Novumbra hubbsi | reverse complement strand
TGGGGGTCAGGTTTATGGTGGCTACAGTGCCTTGTTATTAATGGCGTAGATGTATAGTAAAATTGAACTAAACTTGAGGGGGGAGATCTACTTGAGGCTTGATTGATTCTCTGCCTATCTTTTGGACTGTTATTCTGAAATGGTCCTCCGTTCCCTTTGTGGCACACTACCTCTGATCAGTGACTGTAGGGGAGGTCACCTAATATTGGGGAAAGAGGGATATTATGGGTATTATTTTTGCATTGTTAGATTTACAACTAGAATCACATGGGTCAGCCTGGCTGATTGGGCGATGTAAAATCCGCCATGAAATGGTGTGTGTATGCTTGTACTTCCGATCCCTTTGAACCTCTGATCTAGTTCTATTTTAAAGTAACCCCACCCCCCCCAATTTAGAATAGTCTCCCATTAACATTCAAACATAAATGTCCACAAAAATCTGGTTTACTTCAGTTTAGGTGATCAGTTGGCAACCTGATCAACCACAGCTGAAGAACAGTGAACAGCTGAAGAACCGTGCACAGCTGACTCTTGTCTGGTGTTATGCATTCTTTTCAGAGGTCAGGGGAGGACTTGCTCGTGTTGTATAAACTATTGTTCACATGCATTACAGTCATAGTAAGGGTGTTGGCTGCTGTTCATTCCATCCTGTTAGGACAATGAAATGGAAACAACGGAATCTAAATGTCATCCAAAGTGTGCATCCACACAGCTGCGTTTTGTATTGAGCAACAGGGACTGAGTACTCTGAAGGTGAAAATGCTGTGCGACAGGTGAAGGATTTCAACATGATTCGTCAAGTCATTGTTACCCATTCACCGGCTTAGGCACGCACACAACCCCTAGTTAAGGACAGGCGCTGGTGATTAACGGGCTTCCTTTTCTTGACTGTCTGACCGCAGGGCACCAATCTTACCGACATCTGCACGGAACTGCTGCTCCACGGCAACCTCCTGAAGATCTCCGCCGGCAACATCCAGGAGAGGGTGTTCTTCCTGTTCGACAACCTCCTGGTCTATTGCAAAAGGAAGTCCAGGTGAGAACTGCAGGAGGAGAGAAGGATGTAGGTTGTTGGGGGAGTAGGTATGGAGGTGGAGCACGAGGGGCCATGGAGGGAGTAGGCAGGGCCCTATGGAAGGTAGTGGGAAGGAGCACAACAGACTCTTCAGTGACCAGAGGTTGCCTTGCAGAAAGGAGCCAGACTATGAAATATGGAGTGAATTGCAAATCCTGTTTGTCTAGTGTATGCCAGGCTCATTATGAACGCAAACGCAACAAGTCCATTTAAGGAAGAGAGTGTGCATTTATGCGTAGGTGCTTGAAAACATCCCCAAAGCTGGCAGCTCGTTGGATTTTCCTGAGCAGGGAAAATGTATTTAGAATTTTTTGTGTTCAATTTGTTAGGGTTTCTGGGAAGAAGTCAACCAAGAGGTCCAAATCTATAAACGGTCCCCTGTACGTGTTCAGAGGAAGAATCAACACCGAGGTGATGGAAGTGGAAAATGTTGAGGACGGAACAGGTTGGTGCCAGACCCACCACACTTCAGTTTATATAGGAACATTCATCCATTCATATAGCATTCATTTATTCAATCAATCATTTAGCCATTAGTCCATATGTCTATCCTATATCCACATTTCTATTAATTCATTCAACAATTAGCTGTCATTGCTCAATACAATTTTGTAATTAATTTAATCATTGATCCATCCATCCCTGGATGTTCATTAATCCATACACCTGTTTATCCATTCACCACATTTATCCTCCATTAGTTGGTCTTTATTGTCCTTTAATTTCTTGGGCATTAATGTTCTTAGTTAATGTGCAAACAGAACTCTTTACTCACCTCCCAAAACCAGTCAACGAGTGCTGGTAGGGTGGGCGATTTAAATCTGGTGACTGTTTACCGTTTGGGTGGGGCCCTAGGTTTCTCACACTTCACTAACGGTAGGTAGGGCGGTTATACGAGCGCGTTCCCGTGGTAATAAGCTCTTACATTGATTCAGACAGGATGCACGACCTGCATTTCTTATTTACATCTGAAAATGACTGCAGTCGCTGCAAGAGCAGGCACATACAAACTCACCACACAATTGTGGTCCCTCTTTTGCTGTGGTTTCAAACTAGACTGTTTTTTTAAGACTTGGGTTCAAATACTATTTTGAATGTTTCAATGTTGTTTGATTGATCATATCTGGCGCCGTAAAAACCATGGCATGGTCCCCCAAACGGTCAAACGCATCTCTTGTCCTCCAGACAGGCTGAAGCAAACGTTCAGACGATTTGAGTGCTATTTGAACCCCGGTAGCATTGTGTTGTCTTTGTCATTTAAGCAATATGAACTGGTAGGCACTAACCCACTCATTTCTACATCTCCCGCTCACCACTTAGGCTCAGCTATTCGTGTTTTCTCAGTGTACGTTTCTCAGAAAGGCTGTAACACCTAAAAGAGAGGCTGGGGTCATGTGCCATCTTTACACTGCCAGATAAGCTTGTATGTGTCTTAAGGTTATTGAGATTGTGCCATAGTAGCTCAATAAATCAGTCTGATAACGGCTGCACTTTCAACACTGTTCAGTTGACTGTACGGAGTAATTAGTGTAGAGTGAAATGGACACTGAGTGAAGACTTTTTTATGATGTTGGACGTGAGCGCATAAATCACCCCATCACAGCCCTTTTAATGAAGTCGATAACATCATCATCCTTCCAGGTCCACTACTGTTTGACACGTGCACCAGTAAACGCCATTAGTTGTCCTGTGCTCTTGCCCCTCTCAGGTCCTGGGGTTTCACATGTATTTATATGACCTTTTAACATTGCACTAATGTACCTCCATTACACCAGCTCATCAATTATGCATTACGGTCACCTGGAGCCAAATTGCTAAAATTAGAATGTTATTGGCATTTTTGTCATTTAGCAGATGCTTTTTCCCTGTGCGACTTAAAGGGGTAATTACATTGGAGTGCCTTGCTTAAGGGCACGGCGAACGATTGCTTGGCGAGTTTGGATTTTAACTAGTGACCTAGTGCATTCGCTTTCCATCCATCTGCTTTTTGAGAGATCAGACCTATTTTATGCTTTGGAGTGTTCACTTATGGGAATGCTGTCATGTGTCCGATGGACCCTAATTCCAGTGTGCTCCCATTCTAGCCGACTACCACAGCAACAATTACACCGTGACCAACGGCTGGAAGATCCACAACACGGCCAAAAACAAGTGGTTTGTCTGCATGGCCAAGAACACAGAGGACAAGCAGAAGTGGCTCGACGCCATCTTGAGGGAACGAGAGCAGAGGGAGAGTGAGTCTAACAAGGAGATGCGTGTCCTCCACTGTGGGTGCGGGTGTATGTAAGGCTGATTTGGCTGAGCTCACGGATGCATTATCTCAACCACGCTAGACCAAGGCCAACACAACCTGGTTGTTATTTGTGCAATCGGTGCTGTTGTGGTATTCTTACATTTCGTGGCTCATGGTTTCTTTTACTTACTCTAGTGTCCAAAGTTGCTGTTTGTTTCGTCTGCAAACCAAGTCTTTGTTAGTGATGTAATGACTTCTGACTGTGATGACGAATAATATGTAGAAAATAACTGTCTGCAGTTTAACATTCGGAGAAAAGGGTCATCCGTTACAAAAAACTGAACGTATGTTTGCCAACACCACTGAGAGTAGAGAGCACTCTAACAAACCCGTCATAGACAAACAAAGTGAAGATGTTCTGTACACAGACGGTTTGATCAGCAAGAGCCTGAAATAGAGCAGCAGTGGGGCCCATAAAGGCAGCACACTGACACCAAGTGTTGAGGCACTCTTCCCCTTGCAGGCTGTCAGTCTAGGAAATCTCTTTTATCGCTCTGTTTTGTCTGGACATCTGTACTCTGTCGTGGCAGTGACATGAGGCTGGGAACACTTCTCGTTGGCCATTTTTTTGTCTGGGTGTTTTTTGCTATTATTGGAAACATTCAATATGAGTTGCCCGATTGGGAAGAGGTTTGCCTGACACACAGCCTTCAAAAAGAGTTACGCCCAAAACAGTGGAGGAAGATGTTTGATAAAAGAATGCTACTGAAATGCAACTTCCTCATTTTAAAACGTGCTATTTATTGAGGAATATGAGTTTCTGTTTCAACATGTCATTGGAAGCTGAGAGCTCTTGACTATCCCTAAATTATTTTGCGAACATCCCTCCTTTGACTTCAAAAGTGTCTTCATTCGCGGGGTGTGCACACCTGTTCCACTTTGGCCACCTGTCTTTGTGTGTGCAGTGGGGCATGACCATGAATCTAGAAAGCTTTTACTGACTGGCTGTCATCCAGTGAGACGCGATAGCATTGAAGTGAGAAATCACAACAGCTTTCCCCATGCTCTGTGCGAATGGAAAGGATGGGACTAGAACAGTTGAGGTTGTTAAACTTCCCCGCGCACCTGTGTTGTAGATGTGCACGACAACCGGGGCTTAAATATTTCAGATGCAACAAATCGGCCTTCTGCATTGACTTTGCGCAAGCGTTCACAGCAGAAGTCATTGTGTTGGCATCAGATCCTGTGGCTAAAGGGAAGTGGAGCTTTGCAGAGTAACAAGGGCCGAGTTGGGTGTCAGGTTACCGCAGCCAGAAATTGAGCTAAGGCTAACAGATGCCAGATCAGTCGCCATGCGGCCAACCCCCCACATCTCAAACCCCTACCATCTCCGACCCTAAACCCCAGCCTAGTTCACATCTGGAAGGTTTAACCGTGGCGATTAGTTCTGGAACACATCCATATTGATACCTCTGCTCTGGTTTCATTCCAGTTTTCCCTAGCACACTTCTCTTAAGACCAACGCGCTATTATTATGTCTCTCCACTGTTGGTGGGGCTTGTCTGGTCAGAGTTTTCCCGAAGACTGAGTGAAAACCGAGTGTGCTAACTTTTGAGCATGTGTGTGAGTGAGTTGGGAGGAGAGGCCTTCAGGACAGCCTGCGACAGCTGCCTTCCACCAGAGCCGTGTCCGAGTCAGGTTAATCGCACTCTTTGTAGGAGTCCACAACCCCAGCTGGCGTCACGTGTTATCCAACACCACTTCTGTCAGCGCCACCCAGTTCCGGCGCCCCCGCAAATTGAATTGGAGTTACAGACTACCACCTTTTAGCAGGACAGAGAAGCGGTGGAGATCCAAAGCTCAGAGAGGCCCACTGTTCACGTTAAAAGCTCAGGGGTACCCCATGGTGGAGTGTAGCTGGTCAGAAAGCCTCACAGTGGGGCTCCAATGTTCAGAGAGCTCCAGGGTGAAGCTAAGCCCCTCAATGAACCCCACGGTGGAGTTTAGAACAGAGAGGGGTTTACGTTCCAGATGCTCTGCGAGCGTGCTGTACCTAATTGGGCTCCACATCAACATACAGTAGTTTTGAATTGTCTACTTATATGTTTGAATTCCGCGTTTTTTCTTCCTCAGTGAATTTGCCCCAAACACAGTGGCTGCTGCATTCAATGACATGAGACCGTTTAACACAGTACATTGTTCTCAACTAGGACAGACAAACATCTGGCTTTCCTTCTGAAGGAGCGAGATTCAATGCTCACCTCCTCTGTCAAGAAACCCCAACGAGACCCTCCAGGCTGGGCCATTGTGTCTCCTCGCAGCCCCGTGACAGCCTGAGACGTGTAGACGTCTGCGGGCCGACTGGAGGAAATGCTAGGGTCCCCCGGGGGCTCTGTGTTTGCTTTTCTATTGTTTTTTTGCGGCACTGTGAGACGAGCTGCTGCCCCCCCCTACATGCTTAGCCAGACTGCCAGTCAGGGGAATCAGCCTGCGGTCTCATCGGCAGTAAAAGGAACAATCTGCAGTCTTTCTCTCGCTCCCCTCACTCAAACTCTGACGACAGTTTTAGAGATTCTCTTCTTCCTGATCCAGAACAGGATACATACATAAATCATATTCGTAGGGTAAATGATCTTTTGCAGCTTAGCTTTTGATGACAAGTGTCAGGATAATACTCGGCAAAGTCTTCTGGTGTCTGACCCCTTCAGTGTTTCTTCGTTGGTTGCAGGTCTGAAGCTTGGGATGGAGCGAGACGCCTATGTTATGATCGCCCAGAAGGGCGAGAAGCTTTATCACAACATGATGACCAAGAGCCGCCACCTGATCAAGGACAGGCGCCGGAAGCTGAGCATCGTGCCCAAGTGCTTCATGGGAAAGTGAGTTCTTCCTCGTTGTCGATTGCTTTTTTTTTCTTTTTTTCAGAAGAGGGATGACAGCTAAAGGTGCTCCAGTTTATGTTATGAAATTAAAATTGTCACCGTGCTACTTTTAAGGTTCCTTTAGGAGGACTTTGAGGAACAAATACGTACCAAACATTTGTAATCGCTAATCGTTTTGCAGTTACATTCAAATCCCTACATGGAGCTAATGGAGGTGCTTTACAACAGGGTGTTGAAGCAGAGTGTTGAAAAGGGCCCATTCTGTCTAATCACTTTCACAAGCTCATCCTCACTAATTGCTGTTGGGTCAGATTACCGGCCATTGTGTCCTGGCGGTCTTATCTGCCCCCCCATCATCATGCTCTCCCGACCCGCCCTGATCGTTATGGTGCGTCCTTGGAAGGGGATTACATGTTTGCCTTACACACCAATCACTGCATCATCAAGCAGACGCTTCCTGTGGCGGCTGGCCTCTTCCACTTGCCCAGGCGCCCATGAGCACACACACACACACACACTTGGCACACGCATTGTACAAACACACAGAAACACACCAAAACCTGCACACCACTGCCTTCCACAAACAGCTGACCGGTCCCAGAATGGATGAGTGACGACTGGGTGTGACTCTCGAGTTGTGTTCCTCCCTGATTTGGGGGCCAAGCACTTTGTTGTCCGAGGCTGTTTTTTCGCCAGCTTTTAGACCAGAGCTATAAGATCCTTTTGAAAATGTCAAGTATGACCATTCAGAATTGAGCTCCATGCGTCCAGGCTGGGCAAGATTTTGCGCAGTATTGATAATTAATCATTCTTGATCAGGAAATTTCGATAATTAATGTCATTATTTGCTGTTGGCATCAGTTTTCCATATTATTTGTGAACCTTTGATGGGTAATACAAATAATACGAGAATTCTGTCAACCTAGTAATATTATTTTGGGTAGAAATCCCCAAAAGCCAACCTTCATTCATGTTTAGATTTGTATATTTTCATAACATCTAGTTTTGTCCATGAGATTAACTACTATAATATCACGGACCAGGAGTAATGCAAGACTTATGATATGATAATGACAATAAAATAGCTATTATTTCCTTTGTTCCTTTTCTTATTGTTTGCGGTCTTAATGGATGTTCTTTCACGAAATGCCCTCCAGCTGTTATTGCGGCCAAATATCAGGTGCATTTGCTTGATGTGTCATCGATGGTGAGCACTGGAGGCTCCAATGTCCTGCCTGTACCTTATTGTAGAGGGAACAAGAAGTTCTCTCCCTCTTGTTTCTAAGGAGCTCCGCCTCTGTGTCTCAGTGGATTATCAATAAGCATAGCTTGTGCCCAGAGGAGGTGTTGCTCACTGTGCGTTGGTTGGATTCGATGAATCTTGTACAGAATGCGGTTTTGATTGAGCCTCATCAACAGTATATTGCTCCCTTGATTTCGTAATTTGTCAACATCTTATTTGGATGGTTGGATGTATTTTGTCTTTAACACAAGGAGTTCCACATCACCACAGGCTTCTGGGTTGTACTGTTTGTCTTGTTCTTCCAGTCGTTGGTATCAACCATTACTCACTATGATTAGCAGGGGCTAATGTGGGGCTAAGGGGCGAGTGTTATCCGATATCCTTGGGAATTGGGGAATCCTTCCCGATTGGGTGAGCAGTGTGATAAGGTTCAGAACGGCTTGGGCGAAATGTGCCGTGGAGGATTTGTCTGCTTTGACAAATTAGTTGGAAGAGAGACATTGAAAATTGGGATACCATTTAGTGTGATACAGTTTTGTGTACGCTGTATGTGCCAAAGGACGTGGTTCCACATCGTGAATTCATTTTACAGATTGGTAATTTTCACTCTAGAAACATAGCATTGCAATATGAAATCTACTTAAAAGCAAGCAATCTACTTGCCATTTTCTCCTCACATCCTTATCCAAGATAGTGTCGCCCTGGGTGGCCCATTCATCTCAGACTTTCAAGCAGGTACAGATGCGTTCAAACACACACACACACATCTTTCTATGTTTTTTTATCATTAGCTGTGATACACTCCCCGGTGTGACTGCTCCTGCGGCACTATTAACCAGAGCTCTTATGTAACAACCCAGCCAGTCAGATCCACTTCAGTCAAGTCCTCTGCCAATGTCAATTAGCAGCATGTCGCTTCGGAATAAATTACCGGACACGCACGCGTAAACACAAACACGCACACACAAACACATACACACAAACACGCAGGCACAAACACACACATGCACGCACGAGACGTGTGCTAAAGACACTGAGAATCACCCGCCCCCACACGTCACAGGCCTAAAAGAGCAACACCACCAGTCAGGAGGTCGAGTGTCTTTTTAATTATGTTAAAATGTGCCCAAAGTCATCCAGACAGTCAAGCGAACGTAGTAGCAGATGGCTGAAGGTGTCCGTGTATTGTGGACGTTCTCCCGGAACCACGCTTACTTTGCTCTCACAGCACGAACACGCCCACATTTAGGCTTGAACGCACAGGCAGGAATCGTGTTTTAATTCCGCTTTTGCAGCAGACAGTCTCGCCTGTATGCACGAACACACAAAAAGTGTGTCAATATGAGCAGAAATCCCACAGACGCATTGAGAATGAACACGCACGCAGGAGTTGCTCATTTAGGTCAGAACAGCTAGCACATTATCGCACTGACCCATGTAAACACACACACGGTCAACACATGCTTCTGCTGTGACGCTCCCTCACACGTTTACACACTCGGACACATGCCTCTACTGTGACGCTCCCTCACACGTTTACACACTCAGACACATGCCTCTGCTGTGACGCTTCCTCACACGTTTACACACTCGGACACATGCCTCTACTGTGACGCTCCCTCACACGTTTACACACTCGGACACATGCCTCTGCTGTGACGCTTCCTCACACGTTTACACACTCGGGACACATGCCTCTGCTGTGACGCTCCCTCACACGTTTACACACTCGGACACATGCCTCTGCTGTGACGCTCCCTCACACGTTTACACACTCGGACACATGCTCGCATGAACTTGTCACCATTCCCTGGTGAATTCATTTGGCTCACTGGTGTGGAAGATTTCGGGATGAGGTCAGTTCAGTGTGCTCCTTTCTTAAGAATGGGCTAACACTCGGTGTCAGGGGAGGGAGAATACTCTGCCGGGCGGAGAAAAGGCACTGGGCTACTGTAAACGGTATCAATGGTCAAGCCGCAGGCCGTGATTTAGCACTTTTTTTGGAAGGAAAACGGAGGAGGGGGGGAGAGGATGAAGGAAGGTGGGGGTGTACAGGAGGACTAGCAGGATAAAGAAGAGAAGAGGGGTGGAGAGGAGTGGAACGGTCTCCTGGCCCGGGTATATGACCAAGGTGTTTTAAATGTTAGCATGTGAGCCTCCGTGCATGAACCGACATTGGATGAACACTCCAGATTTAGAGCCTCTGGGCTTTAACAAAGCTGCACCCCATCTCGGAACGGGAGTTTCCCCTGTCAACAGGCACCTTGAATTCAAATGCATCCATCTGCCATGCCTGTGTCTGTATCCACAGTACTGTACTGTATACCGCCCGCTATTTGTACCCCACTTCCCTTTGGCTGATGACACAACGGCAGTTCTCCTGGAATCAGTCCTGCTTAGGTCGTACCGTCCTGTTGGATGAAAATCATCTTCTGTGGTATACTAAAGGTCTGTGTTCTTCTCCTCAGTGAGTTTGTGTCGTGGCTGATAGAGAGTGGAGAGATCAGCAAGCCCGATGAAGGGGTCAACCTGGGCCAAGCTCTGCTGGAGAATGGCATCATCCACCATGGTCAGAGAAAAGTCATTCATATAAATCAAATTCTTCCTGGCTTATCTTCCTTTTTGTTTTTTTTCTCTCTTTCACATTGCCTCTTGATTTGAGTTTACATGGAGCAGTTGTTGGCCTTTGATTGTGTGTCACTTAGTCTTTATCTGTCATTCATATCATTCACACTACTTTACTTCTTTTGTTTCATATTTTTCTTTGATTTCATCCAAACAGTTTGGAACCGTTTGTCCAAGCAGTTTCCACAAGCTGATGTAGTATGGAAAGTTTATAAAGTCAAATGCAAATAACAAATAAAGAAAACACACACGCTCAAATACTAAATAATGTATGAATGGAACTGAGAGAATTGCTTGGGGCATTCCTGTGTCTTCCTGCCTTCTGATCCTGAGAGAAACCTGCTTATTTCGAACAGCGCTTATGTTAGCCTACGGACCTCATTGAGGGAATTGGGGGGTGTGGTACGACGGCATGGGCCACTGGCGGTGAGGCCTTTGACCTCAGGGGGACAGGCTTGTCGGCCATAAGACACTGACGTTACACTGATGGGGAATGGAGGGGGGTGACTGAGATTCAGCCTGACAGCAGACAGTGGCTGGGACAGAAGGCGGGCAGGGGAGAAACACACGTGTGTTATTGGTCGCTCCATTCGCAACGATACGCCAATCTCCCTGGGGTTTCCCCCTATAGCCCGAATGGGTCTCCCCTTGCACTAACCAAGCTGATGTTCTAGTAGCGCTTCAGTTGGTTATTGATTCAGTAAGGATCTTGTATACCCGGCAGTAACCCTACTGGTTCAGTAAGGATCCTGTATACCCGGCAGGAACCCTACTGGTTCAGTAAGGATCCTGTATACCCGGTAGGAACCCTATTGGTTCAGTAAGGGTCCTGTATACCCGGTAGGAACCCTATTGGTTCAGTAAGGGTCCTGTATACCCGGTAGGAACCCTACTGGTTCAGTAAGGATCCTGTATACCCGGCAGGAACCCTACTGGTTCAGTAAGGATCCTGTATACCCGGTAGGAACCCTATTGGTTCAGTAAGGGTCCTGTATACCCGGTAGGAACCCTATTGGTTCAGTAAGGATCCTGTATACCCGGTAGAAACCCTACTGGTTCAGTAAGGACCCTGGCTGCCCTGTTGCCCAGCAGGAAAACTGGAACCATCCTGTGACTTTGATGTGTTATTGTGATGAATGTTGAACTGTCACGCAATCGGATGTTGACGTCTCTCTCTTGCTTGACATTTCAGTGTCAGACAAGCACCAGTTCAAGAACGAGCAGGTGTTGTATCGTTTCCGCTACGATGATGGCACCTATAAGGCCAGGAGCGAGATGGAGGACATTGTGTCAAAGGTAGCTTGTCCGTCTGTAGCCAACTCTAAATTCATTAAGTCATCTGAAATTCCACATTCTCTTCAACAATTTGGATCCCTAATTAGCCATATTAAAGATTAAATTAACTTACATAGTTTCTATGAAGTCAGATCCGACATTATTGGCACAAATCTAATAAATAAAAAAGGATTATTAATTGTTATTCATGAGACATTGTAGTTATTTTATATTCTCACTTTGAAAAGATAACAGCACTGAACCTTCTTTTTTGCGTAATGCATGTGGACAGATTAAGTTTTGAGATAATGTTTTTGTGATCATATCATATTGCTTTGCTTCCAATCCTAGAGCTGTTTACCAAATAGCTGCACTTTAAATGTGTTAAATGGAAATAAAGGTATTTTTATCTGCCTTTCACACCAGTGTTGGGTTTAGGTTTATGTAATTCATTTAAAAGTCCAAAATTGTTGATTGGCCTCTTTATTAGTCATCATCTTTCCAGCGTCTCTAACTGCATACACTACAGCGCTGCATAAAGATTTGTACTAACCACGAACTTCCTCTCTATTTGCATTATCTGTTAGTCATGCATTGATTTTAGTGGAGAGTCATGTAAAAACGTGAAATAAGTAGAAGTAAGGATTGGCTTGTAAGC
Organism: Novumbra hubbsi; assembly: GCA_016801125.1. Taxonomy (NCBI): domain Eukaryota; kingdom Metazoa; phylum Chordata; class Actinopteri; order Esociformes; family Umbridae; genus Novumbra; species Novumbra hubbsi. The sequence goes on along the minus strand of JACXGK010001462.1, from coordinate 2,127 downwards.
CCCAGGGTTGCATGTTCCAGACACAGTAACTCAGAAGTTGTTGTCTCTCTCCCCCCCGCAGGGTGTGAGGCTTTACTGTCGTCTGCACAGCCTGTACACTCCAGTCATCAAGTGAGTATCTCTCATCTCCTCATCCTCTCCTACGCCTGTTTCATCCGTCCCTCTATTCTTCCACCTCTCCGCATCTTCCCTCGTCCTCCTCCCCGTCATCACCCCACCTTTGCACCTCCTCCACTCCCTCCTCCTTTAACACACCTCTCTCCAGGTGCATGCAAATGCTTGATGGATTCACATTCAGTTCACACCTCCGTCTGAGAAAGATTGAACACATATGAGCTGGTGCCGCAGACGTGATGTCATCCACACCTTTCCCTCCCCCCAGCTGGCCACCGTCCCAACCTCATTTAGTTCTGCTGCTGTGGGTTCGTGTGTTGGCGGTCTGGTTGGAGTTCCTAGTTTCTGGTTTTGTGGACAGTTCTGACAGGGATGCTGGCGAAAAGCAAGCAAACCTAAACGTTTGCATTGCTGAGTCACACACACACACACACACACACAAGTTCTTTCACTCTCCAGTTCCACCTCCCTTGCAAAACAGAACACTATATCAATATTTCTCCTCGCAAGGAACGTTCAGCAGTAGCTGTAAAACCTGAATGGATTACAAATCAAGGCACACTCACAGTACCACAGCCTCTCCCTTTTTTCTTGAGAGCTCCTGTAATCTCAGACCTCTGTCTGAAATCCTTTTGTGCTTATTTACCCAAAAAACTGTTATCTGGAAGATATTTTACTGTAAATGACAAAAAATAATGCAGGTACAGTACTGTTCTGTTCACATTTGTAATGGAAATGTATTGCGCCGTCAATGCCGGGCCACCTATGACCCAATCAAAATGGCGTGCCGTAGCGACATTATTATGTCAACCAATGTGTTGCATTTCTTTTTCACCATCTTGCCAACCTCAGTACACCCAGTGGATACATGTTAAAACCAAACTCTTCTTATTGTCTTACAGGGACAGAGACCACCACTTAAAAACCTTCAAGTCTGTGGTGCCAGCTAGCAAGCTGGTCGACTGGCTCCTTTCACAGGTACAGTGAACCCCCCCCAAACACACACACACACACTCACACACACACTCACACACGGTGGAGGGCCTCCCGGCGCTGCTCCCCATTCTGTCAGCGGTGTGAAGAGATACCCACGTCTAAACAGATGACACGCTTGATTGTGACTGTGCGTCATTCTGTCTCCCAGGGAGACTGTTCCTTACGTGAAGATGCTGTGACATTGGGGGTCGAACTGTGCAACAATGGCTTCATGCACCACGGTGAGTACATAACACACACACACACGTCACCTGTCATTCTTCACTGGGTATTCTAGTGCACTTGGCCTATTGCGTGTCATGTTGTTCATCCGGCTTGTACAGCCTAAAATAGCTTTTTCCCTTGTGAGAACCACCAACATAGCGAATTAAATATTAGATACTTTTGGAAAGTATTGTATGAAAGCCTAGGTTCGCTTTGTGACCCGCTGCTGAGAGAGGAAAAACGAACACGCAGCCATGCAATCTCCATGGACAAACATAATCAGTAGAATTGTCCGTACTGAAGAGCGTCCAACGTGGCACCGACAGTGGATTCTGCCTAGTGCTGCTGAAACGTCTCGGAGCAAAAGCCGCTCAGCCACCAAGAGGTCGCAGCAGCTCACCGAACGGGACGTCGAGCGCTGAAGAACATGTTGCGTGAAACGCCTTTGTCCTCGGAACCGTCCAGTAACCGGGTCGGCACTGCACGTCTGCACAACTGTTTTCTGGATGTCCAGGGAAGGAGTTCTCCTTACATCACCGTGCACAGTGCCAAGGATCCTCTGGAGTGGGATGCTGGCCCCCCACTTTGGGCTCCGGAGCCGTGGAAACGCCTTCTCTGGAGTGATGAATCACTCTTTACCATCTGGGTTTGGCGGATGCCAGGAGAACGTCACCTGCCCCGGGGGTGTACCGTCACATTCTAGATGATTCTGGGCTTCCAACTATGTGGCAACAGTTTGAAGGCCCTTCCGCTTGTCAGTATGGCAATGTTCCAATACACAAAGCAATGTCCCCATACACAAAGCAATGTCCC